>PVKA01003177.1:0-37054 GCA_004027165.1 Ctenomys sociabilis
TCTCGAACTCACAACAATCCTCTTGCCTCAGCCTCCCCAGTGCTGGGATTACAGGCATGAGCCACCACACCCGGCTTAATAATTCTTTTTTTTCTTTTGGTGGAACTGGAGATTGAACTCAGGCCCTTGCACTTGCCAGAGAAGCATTTATTCCACTGAGCCATCTCCCCAGACCCCCAAAATGTAGTATTTACACGTCTGTCTGATTTACTTCACAGTGGTCACAGTGTGCATCCACTGACCTAGAAATGTCTCGAGCTAATCCTTCTTTATGGCAGAGTAGTACTTCATTATAAAACAAATCTTCTTTATCTGTTCACTAGTTAATGGGTATTTAGGCTATTTTCAAGATTCATCTATTACAAACTGTGCTGCAATAAACATGGGCATTCTGTAGTAGACACTTTTCATTCTTTTGGGAAGATACCAAGAAAAGGAATAGCTGGGTCAAATGGAGCCTCTAGTTCTAGTTTTTGAGGGATCTCCACAGTAGTTATACTAGTCTATACTTCCATTAACAGTGGAGAAGGGTTCCTTTTCCCCCACATCCCCACTAGTATTTGTTATTGGTCGATTTTTTGGTAATAGCCATTTTTTCTGGAATGAGATAGAATCATTACATTGTTTTAATTTGCATTTCTTGAATAACCAGTGATGCTGAACATTTCTTTCAGCATCAAACATATATATTTGTTTGCTGTTTGCATACTTCTTCCTTTGAAAAGTATATGTTTATCTCAGATGTCCATTTATGGATTGGGTCTTTAAATTTTGAAGGAGGTCTGATTTTGATTTCTTTATATATTCAAGATAGTAATCCTCTGTGCAACAGTTAGCAATTTTTTTTCTCACATTGTCAGTTTTGTTTGTTTACTCTTTTGGTGGTTTCTTTTGCTGTGCAAAAGCTTTCTAGGACCACAGATGTAGCTCAGTGGCACAGTACTGTGCTGGCAAGCACAAGGTCCTGAGTTCAGTTTCCAGTACTCTCTACTCCCTGGCCCCAAGAAAGCTTTTTAATGAGATTCTCAATTGTTAGTTCTTTGTGATAGTTTCTATGCAATTGGGGTTTTGTTCATAAAACTGCCTACACTGATGTTTTCAGGAGTTGCACCTGTTTTGTCTTCTGGAAGACTCAGTATTTCTGTTTTAATTTTTTTTTTTTTTTTTTCGGAGGTTGAGAAAAAACTTTATTGGCTAGAAAAGCTTCTGTTGGAGAGGGACAGAAGGGGGGCCTGAGCGGGTTGCCCCTTAATTTTTTTTTATACTGAGAATCAAACTCAGGTCCTTGTGCTTGCCAGGCAGTTGCTATACCACTGAGCTATATCTCCAGGTGTTCTGTTTTAATATTTAGATCCTTGATCTATTTCAGTTTTAGAGTATGGTAAAAGATATGGGTGCAATTTTATTCTTTGGTTTGTGGAAAGCCTCTTTTACCTGGACCATTTAGTAAGAGGCTATCTTCCTGTGAACAGTAAAGTTTAACCCAAACTTTATTTGATCTTATTTTGGGTGCCACATAGTGGCAGTGTAAATAGTGATAAATCCAATTGATTCTTGCATTCAAATGTATAACAGTTTAAACAGCAAACTCAAGATAAATTTATGAACAGATTTCATGGACATAATTCCAAGCAGCTATTTTCTGTCAGGATTGGACATAAACTAGGTGTTTGCTGTCAAGGAGAATTGATGATGAAGTTTACTTCAGATAGAGCTGATGGAATCATCCTCTCATTGTTCCTTCACCAAAAAATTCAAAGCACAAAGATCCAAAACAGTTAAATACAGAACTGAAAATAAGGGTTAAAAACAAAGGGATAAGGGATAGGGGAGGCAAAAGTACTACTGTATTTTAATAGTCGAAATTCATTCAAAGGTGGAATGGCAAAGTGTGAGTTATAATGTAAAGTGAGTAGATTTCAAATTGCAATTGTATTTACTGTGTGATCGTGCATGAGTCACTTACTTTTCTTAAATTTGCTTTTGGAAGTAGGTTCTTTTAGTGCCCACTTGGATCCTTTTACCCAGATGCTGTACATAATTATCTGTCACTCACAGAGTTGGTGATTCACAGCTCTTGAGTTCTCCCCACTATCACAGAATTACTGGGAGCCATCTGCTCACAGATAACTCAGCGTTTAGCTCCCCTCTTAAGGGGTGGGTGGGTACCCTTTGGCCATTAGTTGGTGGACAGTGGGATATAGGAACATCTCACAGGTGCCATTTTGACTCCAGAGTTTCCTTCACATCAGTTTGAGGATAGATTTAATGCTGAAGCCACACTTTTATTGCCTTATCCACTTCCTTAAAGTCTTTAGTTAAGAGCATTCCTTCAGTCATGTGCAGAGTTTTCTTAGACTTTGCTTCTCAGAAACTTGACCTACCTGAGGTTCACTCCCCCCTTTTAAAATGTACACAATGTAAGATGTACTATAATAAAAATAACTTAAAATGTATGATTCAGTACAGTAAGTGCATTTATAGAGTTAGACAGATACCACTGCTGTCTAGTTTTCGAGCTTTAAATCAGCCTATGAGCTAATGTTAAGCCGTTAAGCAATCATTTCCTATCCACTCACCCTGGGCTGTCACTGATGACAGTCCCTGGTAACACCCAGAAGTGTAATTACTTGGCCATGTCCTGTTAACTCATTAAGGAACTTCCAATTGTTTTTAGGGAGGCTGTATCATTTAATATGTTCACTAGTGATATGAGAGTTCCAGTTCTTCACATGCTTCCCAATACTTAATTCTTTTTATTTTTATTTTAATAGTCATCCTTAGGGATGTGGACCCACCTCTTTGAAGTTGAACTTGTTTTAAAATTATTGTGAGAATCACATAATTTGGCAGATAAAATATTTGGAACATTACAAAGCCCTGTGTAGATGTCTTTTCATGTGATATGTGGTTCAAACTGAAACTGGAGTTAAATTACAGGGTGGGTCAATTTTAGCTTTTGTTAAGAGTTGCAAACTAAAATTGTGATAAACTGTAGGGTAGGCTAACAGAAGTCTATAGTATTAACTAGAAAACTATAGCATTAGTTCTAGGGACCTTACAACACTTCTACTATTGGATAGTATAGCATCTTCATATAGTTACACTTTTCTACTTAAGTAACGTGTGTCTGTATTGTGAACATAAAGCTTTTCAAACTCTTGGATTATTGTAAAGTAGAGGCAACCAATTTTATAGCTTGGTATTGTTTTTTTTTAATAATCAATTTAAGATATTACTTCATATAGTTCTCTTGGAAATATGTACTTGTTTTGGTGTTTTAAGCTTTGCACTTGAGTGGTTTTATAGCTTTCTGCCATGAATAATCAGAAACTACTGTATAAAAATGGCCCTTACTTTTGAATCATTGGTTTTACTTTCTGGTAAGGTATTACAGTTTTAAAATATAAAAACACATGAGGATCTTGTGAGATTAAGGTAAAAGTTAACAGGATATTTAAAGGTAAAATTGGAGATTTTTAAAAGTTTCATATATTTTAAGGAGTGCTTTAGTAAGGAGACTTAGTTTGCCATGTGTGATATTTTAAGATTATGCTATTCACATAATGGAAAAGTAATGATTGTGTTGGTAACATTCAAGTCATTTTCCTTTCTTGTTTGATCAGATCTGGTGGCTGTATTTTACAGTGTGTTTGAACATTTGAATCATTAAGAGTTAGAAAATATTTTAATAAAAAGTTAAAAACATATTTTTGGATCAATCCTTAGACTCCTTTCTGATTTTTATATTTTTTTGATATGTTCCAGGTAGATCAAGGCAAAGATTTCTGAGAATTAATTATGAAACATATCCAATTTGTCTTGGTTCCCCATTTTCTTGTTTTTTTCTCTCCCTGACCTTCCCTTTCCTCTTCTGTTTTTTGTTTGTATACTGAAGATTCAACCTAGGGCTTTCACAGTGAGCTGCATACCCATCTGTATTTGTAGTTTTTAGACAGCGTCTTTGTTGTGGTTTGTGTCTAGCCCCCAAAGCCTCATGCAGTCATGGGCAGCTTCTGGAGTTTGTGATTGATTATTGTGGGTGTAAGTGCTGCAACCCACCCTGGGGCAGGTCACCTGCATTGCAACATGAGGAGGGGAGAGAAGCTACAGCTGCTGCTCATCCCTTTGCTCCTGGTTGCTCTCTGCTATGTGCCCCTCTGCTTTGGACCCAGCTATGGACTGAAACCTCCACTAACTGTGAGCTAAATAAACCTTTTCTTCCTTAATTTTGGGTATTGGGTATTTTGTCCCAGCAGTGAGAGAAGAGTAACTGGCACAGTCATAGGTTGCCTGGGCTAGGCATGAACTCATCATCCTTTTACCTCATTCTCAAAGAGTGCTGGAATTTCAGGTGTGTACCTCCACATCTGTCTTTTTTTTTTTTTTTTTTTTAAAGTAATAAAAGTTGAGCAGAAAATATTTTGTTTTTCCTGATTCTAAAACTTAGTGTTAGGGCCAGCAAGATAACTCAGCAGACTAAAGTGACTGCTTAGGCAAACTTAGGCAAGTGCAAGGACCATGGTTCAATCCCCAGCCAGCCCCGCCCATAGGGTGGGCTGAGCCGGCCACAGAGTCCAGGCAGGTATAGTGGCATATACCTGTAATTCCAGCATTGTTGAGGCAGAAAACAAAGAGGATCACTATGAGTCTGAGATGTGTAATGAGACCCTGTAACAACCAAATATGTGAATAAAAAAATAAGAAAGCAGTGTTGAAGTGTAGAAAAAAATTTTAATGCCACCACTAATTTTCTAATAATTACATTTATAATTCTGTTCTTTGAATTTTTTTGTTTTTACTTTTGCCAGTTGTTTTCTTATATCCATTCTTTCCTATTTCTCCATCTTGGATTTACCTTGACTTCATGATCTATTGAGCTATGAATTATGACTTGACCTTTGTTTCTGAATTTAGTATTTACCCTGGCCCACTACTACATTAATTTTTCCAAACATTCTGTACATCTATATATGTTCTCTTAAATGCCCATCCTCAGGATAATGCCATACTTTACTAAATTTATCCTTTGCTGTCTGCTTGGGTTGTGGTCTTATTTATTTCTCTATCTGTAGGATCCTCCTTGTGTACTTTCCTGGAGTGCTGCTAATAACATTAAATTTTCACAAATCCTACCTTGTCATAAAACTTTGCCATTTGTCCTTATGGAAAAGAGATAAACATCATCAAGAACACAGTATGCAGCTATAAAAAGGTACCAGCTTTAGAGTTTATCTGAACGACATTCCAGTCCTGGCTCTGTAACGTTTTCAACCTAGTGAAGTAAAAGCAAGTTGTTCAGTTTTTCTACTACTTCTTCTCTGGTGTGGGCATAATAATATTGTTCTGGATATTGTGTGGCAAGTGGGAGGTAATGGTCATGAGCATTACAGACCTTGGCTTTAGCAGCTTTCTTCTGCCAGGCCCACCCTCCTGCTATGTTGTTTCTGTCATAGAGCCAGCCAGCCAGCCAGCCAGCCAGCCAGCCAGCCAGCCAGCCAGCCAGCCAGCCAGTTAGCCATGGACTGAACCCACAGAAAATGTAAGCCAAATGAAACCTGTTTTCCTTTAGGTTACCACTGTTGATTATTTTTTCTCAGGGTTGGGAACGTGACTAACACAGTAGATAATTTGGTTTAATCTGTGTTTTAGATGACTGTTTAAAAGCTGTTAAAAACAAGTCAGTAATATATGTTATATGTCAAAGAAAATGAGTTTTATTTGAAACATAGTCTAATTGAGTTTTAACATTTCATGAAGAATTTCAAGTTTCCAGATATAAATGTTATTCACATATTTGTCTGTTTCTTTAGGGTTGGGAGAGGCCTGAGAATGAACCTAGTTCCTCACGGGTACTCTAGGCAAATATCATTGAGCTACAGCCCCAGCCGTTTATAAAATTTTTACTTTGTGATAGGGTTGCTAAGGTGCCTAGACTGGTCTTGAACTTATGATCCTCTTGCCTCAGGCTCCTGAGAAAGTAGATTAAAATCATAATTTTCATACCACTTCATTGAGTTACTTCTTTTTATGAAGCAAGCTAATAATCAAAAATTCTGTATCAACTCTTTCAGTTAAAGGATTTTTATGTTAGAGGTCAGAATAAGCACTTCTTAATGTTTATTGTCTTATGAGTGATGTACAATTAATAATTATGTCCACTACTCCATGAATGCCATGGTGAAGTGTTTTGTTTTGTTTTTTTTTTTTTCATGGTGAAGTGTTTTCAACCTATTGTTGTCATGCTTTATAGGAGTCATTCTTGAACAAGCCATAGACTTCTCATTGTGCTGTCCTCAATGTGATGCTTGCTCATACATTGTATTTCTTTACAGAAATCATCCTTTTGAAATGCCATTTATAGTGAAACCATTTTGTAAGCTCCTAGTGGCTTTGGAAACTAGTTTTCTAGCAGGTTGTCATAATGAGATCACTTTCTAAAAATAGATGAAATCATTTGTCTAGTTTTAGTCAGAGAGGGTCTTTTCTTTGCCAAAACATTTTCAACTTATTCACTCCCTCCTACTTATTTTTGCAATTGCTAATATCATGGAATAAAATAATGGTGGAAATTTTGAAAGGCAGCTATTGATATCTTAACATGTTTAATATTTGATTTGTAGTTTGTATTAGAGTTAGAAAAAGATTTACATGTCTGTTTGTGTTCCCTAGTGGGAGAGCAAAGGGTGTCGATAATTCAGTATCTGCATACAGAATATAGAATTCTGCCAAGAATTATTTCCGAGCCAGGCAGATAGTTCAGTGGCATAAGTATTTGCATGGCAAGCACAAGTTTCTGAGTTTGATCTCTTGTTACAGTCCCCCCAACCCCCCCAAAAGAGAATTGTTTCTAAGTCCTTATAATCTAACAACTAGTCATATTCATACATTCTACCTGTTAAAATGCACATTGCTTCATGATATATTTCTCTATATTTTTGGAGCATCTGGCCCTGAAGATCTATGCATGATGGAAAATTTTGGATGTAGGGGAAAAGAGCAGCTCTCCTACTCATTGTCATCTGTTTTCATAGGTGCTTGCATTCTCTTCTCTTCTGAGATATTTCCTTTTATCAACCTGTGTATGTTTTTTAGTTTGTGGATTCAAGATACATCAGAAGGGCTAGTCATGATTTCATAGTGACTCTCAGATCCAAGCCCTTTTTCTCTTTATAATTAAAAATTGCTGTAATATTTTCATACAAACATTTAAAATAGTTACATATAATTTAGCAAAACATTTCCCATAGAAAAAATTATAAAGTATTATAATTTATTTTATTTATTTATTTTTTAGTGGTACTAGGGATTGAACTCAGGACCTTGCACTTACCAGGCAAGCACTTATTCCACTGAGCTATCTCCCTAGCTAGAATTTATTTTAAAAATAGTAAAAATTAAAATAATTTGAGATGAGTGGGATAAAGTGGGGAGCTGAAAGTAGACTCATTGTATTTAATAGTTTTAATATAAGAATCATAAAGCAAGAATAAATATTAAGTAATGTTACTTAAAAGTAAAGAGTTTAAAAATAAGGGCTAGGTGCAGTGGCATGTGGCTGTAATTCTAGTACTCAGGGAGCTGAGACAGGTGGATGGCCACCAGTTCTAGACCAGCCTGGACTACTTAGTGAGTTCAAAGCTAATGTTAACTATATAGCAAGATCACTTCTCAGAACAAACAATTAAAGTTAACATCTTAAAAAGTTTATGTAATAAAAAAATAGACTCATAAGAGAAACTTGTAGAAAGCAGAAACACATTCTATATTTGAAGATACTACAGCTTAAAAAATGTCTAGCTGGGTGTACTCGTGCATGTCCTATAGTCCCAGCACTTACATGGCTGAAGTGCAAGGATCTCTGGACCCCTGTAGTTTGAAACCAACCTGGCCAGTGTAGTAATGCCCTGTAGTGGAATGAAAGGAAAGAAGGAAGCAAGCAAGGAAGGAAGGAGGAAGGAAGGAAGGAAAAAAAGACAGAAGAAGAAAGTTTCTGATAAAAGGATTTCAGCAATGAAGTGGTGTATTGTATCAACTATCTATGTTACACATTGCATGTCAAATGACTCCAAAATCTCTGTAGCATGCAGCAGGTGTTTGTTGCTTATTTTGTGTTTTGGGCAGCTAGATATCTTTGATAATCCAGAATGGCATTAGTTGGAATCATTGATTGAGAAGAGATTACTCTCTTTTATCATTACAAACAAGATCCTAAAAGCTCAACAAGACAACATGAAGATGAAGATGGGATAAAGTGACAGAATACAAAATAAACACACAAACCAGTTGACATGGATCATAATGATAATTTAGCAGGCTAGAGTAGGCATGTTTTTATGATTTCAAGGGTATAATAAAAAGTAGAAAATGAAAATGCCTTTTGAAGCATTGTTTTATAAAATTGATGTGCCATCACTTCCATTTAAATGTATTAGTCAAATCAAATCACTGGCCAATTAAGGTCTATTAAGTATGAATTGTACACTATTGCTTTAGCCAAGGGAATTGAAAAATTACACTGAAAAGGAATGAAAAATTAAAATTAGAGTGGAGTACACAATTCATAATATAGACTTGACAAGAAAAAAGTTGGAGTACTCATATATTCTAATTATAAAGCAATAATAAAAGTGTGGTGTAAAAACAAAACCTAGCTATTGTGGGTTACATTTTTATAAACATGGGTATGAATGTGTCATCATTGTATGCTGACTTTAATATCTTTGTGTGTATGCCCCAGAGTGGTATAGTGCATCAAGTACGGTGTATCTGTTTTTTAGTTTTTTTGAGGAATCTCCATTCTGATTTCCATAGTGATTGTGCCTGCTTATATCTATTCCAGCATGTATAGGAGGATTTCTCATCTGCTGCACCCTGGCTGTCACTCACTGCTTTTTAAATTTTTTTTATCAAAGCCATTTTAACTGGCTTTGATAAATTTCATTATAGTTTTGATATGCATTTCCGTAAAGGCTAAAGATAGTGGCCATTTTTTCATATGACTATTGTGTGTTTGAGCTACTTCTTTGAGAAGTATCTGTTCATTCATTTGCCTATTAATTGATTGGACTGGCTGGTTTTTTTAAAAAATAATTTTATTTATTTATTTGAGTGGTATCAGGGATTGAACTCAGGACCTTATGTTTGCTAGGCAAGCACTTATTCCACTGAGCTAGCTCCCTGGCCCTGGCTGTTTGGTTTTTCTTTTAAAGGTTTTTGAGTTCTTCATATATTGTAGATGCTAGTCTTCTATCAGAAGAGCAACTGGCAAAGACACCTGTTCCCCATTGTGTAGATTGGCTCTTCACTCTTCTAATTGTTTCTTTTGCTACATAGAACAAATTGGTATAAGCACATTTGTTGAGTCTTGCTGTGAATTCCTGTGCTATTAGAGTGCTGTTCAGGAAGTCTGCTTTTGCTTATGGCTTCAAGTATTTGCTGTATTTTTCCCCCGCAGTTCCAGTTTCCCATCATACTATCTTTGATACATTTTGGTTTTAGAACAGTTGTGAGAGTCAGGAATCTTAATTTCATTTTTGTACATATGACTATCCAGTTTTCCTTGCACTGTTTAAAAAGCTTTGTTTTATCTAGTGCATAAAGTTTTTGTTCCTTTTATCAAAAAGCAAATGGCTTTGGATGCATTGGTTCATTTCTGTGTCTTGATTATACTATAATTTTAAATTGAGTACAGTGATGCCTCTAGCATTGCTGTTTTTGTGATTGCTTTTGTTATTTAGAATCTTTTGTACTTAGTTTGGATTTTAGGGGTGTGTTTTCTAGTTCTTTGGAAGTGTTAGAATTTTAATGAAGATTACTTTTAATCCGCAGGTAATGTTCCTTAGTTTGGGCCTCTTACCTATATATACTGCTGACCCATGAAAATTTTGTGGCTTCACCTTAGTTAGATTCCTGTTTTTTTTTTTGTTTTTTTTTTTTATATAAGCTATTGTGAATGGAAGTTTTTTTTTCCCCTTGTTTTGGTGGGTTTATTGTTAATGTGTAGGAAAGCTGTTCACTTTTGTGTGTTTATTTTGTATTCTGTCACTTTGGTGAATTTATCCCATCTTCATCTTCATGTTGTCTTGTTGAGTTTTTAGGATCTTGTTTGTAAAGGGCAGTTACACTTTGTATCTAGATGTCTCCCAAGAGGCCTCTTCTCATGGGGTGAGGGGACTTGGAAGGTGATCAGATCACAGGGTAATACAGCCAACTTGCTATTACTAGTTACAGTCTAGTAAGAAGAACTGGGGTATTGGTGGTTTGACCTGGAAGAGTACTCCCTAGCTCCTTGCTTTTTTTAATCTGCTTTCCTCTACAATGTCCCTCTGCGGTTCTGGTACTAGTACCTTGGAACCAGTTGACATGGATCATAATGATAAGCCAAGATAAACCATTCTTTTAATCTCCAATATGCAGTGAGTTATTGTTCATCTATTTCATTCTAATATAAGCTTCACTGAGATAAACTTTTATCCTATAAGTCTTCAGGGCCATAACTGTATCTTCATGTAGTAGGCAGTCATTAAATATTTATTGGTTGAATGGATGGTCATGAAGTGTTTTATGCTAGAGGGTAAAACAATGTTAGGAAAATTGAAGTCTTTATTATTTACTTTTTATTTATTTGGTACAGGGTCTCACTACGCAGCTTGGACTTTGTGATCCTCCTGTTTTCAGCCTCCCTAGCAATGGGATTACAGGTGTGCGCCACTGTGCTGGGTCTCATTGGCCAGCTCAGTGTACCTAGGGGCAGGACCAGCAGAGCATATGGTGAACAATTGAGTTTTGATACAGACTATTAAGGAGATAGTTAGAGTATGTATTCATAGTGTTAGAAATTCATGTATAATATATTTTTATGTAGGAATTTTACTTTGGCTTAATATTTCCTACAGAAGTCTTGAAATGTTTCATTGAGGAAAAGACTTTGAGCTAAACAAAAGGGAGTAGAATTTATTGATTGACAATCAAGGAAAGCGTTGTGAAAGTGTTCATGTCCAGGTGAACCAGAGGAAAGAATGAAGTAATGGCTGTAATATGGGGAAATAAATATCTATTGCAAAAAAATGTTCAGTTGTCAAGTTAAAAGACATTTTGTACGTAAGACAGTCAGGTGCTAACCTGTTGGAAGAAAACAAGCTGGAACGTGCTTTAGTATTTCAGAATGTCTGCCTTTTGATGATTGGGTTAGTTGTAGTGTCATTAACTATAATGAGAAATCTACAGGGAGATAGGTTTATGGGAAGAGGGTCTTCTCATGTGTTCTTCACTTTGAGTACTTAGGTACTACTCTTTCTCCTTATTTTGATATTCTTTCATTTTTATGGAGTTTGAATTTTTATTAATGAACGTGGTTTTATCTGAGACATTCAGTGAACAGTAGGGATTTTATGTTGCTTCTAGCATGGTTTCCAGGACAGTGATTATTTCTTCGAAAAGAGAATTTGCCTTATTTATAGGCTGACTGTAGATTTCTCTTAGGAGTGTTTTGTGATGAATGTGGATATATGAAGACATTGGGAGACTATGTTGATGTTGTAGAAGACTCTGAGCCTTTGTATACCCAGTGGAGTATAGATGGTCACTAACTTTCCCATACTGTGGTACTTACATATTGCTCTAGGCAGAGTAGGTGTGCTTGGGAGACCAGGAATCGGTTGATTATATTCGTGGATCTGAAATGTAGAAAAGGAGGACTCCAGAGCTCCTTCTGGAGAATTGTGTATTACTTGTGTAAAGGACTTTATAAACTAAATAATTTATGTACATTCTTGCTTGATTCTTCATTTGAACCTAATAAAACCTTATGAGACATACACATTGAATGACAATAAATTGAAAAAGCTAGTCACTGAGAGATTAGTGCTTTGTTCATGGTGTTTCTACCTAGAAAACACTGAATCCACACTCAGGTGGTCTTATTCTCAAGCTTAATGGGGGAGTAGCTAATATTTTAGGCTAATATCAAAAGTGAGAGGAAAGAATAGACAGTCTGGAAAGCAGAATTTCTTCTGGTTTTAAGTCAAGACTGTTACTGATAGTTTTTTTTTAATTTCAGCAACAACCTACTTATTAAGAATAAGAAAACAATAAAGATAAAAAACTAACTACTGCATTATCTACCTCACTACCATGTCTATCTGTGAGCTCACTGTCTAGTTGAGAAACAGACATACAAACAAATCAGCATAATATGGCATGAGTAATGGCTTAATTGAGATGTAATAACTTATATTGGAATAAGCTATTTTTTATTATAGTTTAGAGTATGTCAATATTTTTGTTCCTACATTCCTCCCTGGTTTCATCTTTCACTATTAATAGCATGAAATATTTGTTCTGGTTATCAAAATTATTTTGCTGCTTTAACAATTAACATCTTTTGAAGCTTTCAACAAGTTTTCTCCTAGTACCTTTCTATTCCCATAGTTCTGGTACTTCATTGGGCCTTGTGTAGCAATGTCTTTCATACTATTATTTTTAAGGGCCGGCCAAATAGCTTAGCAGATTAAAGTGCCTGTAAGCAGATGCAGGGGCCCGGGGTTCGATCCCTGAACCTGTTCCAGCCACCCCCCACCCCCGGCCCCGGGTGTGCTGAGATAGCAGTTGAGACTGGGCATGGTGGCGCAAGCCTGTAATCCCAGCTCTCGGGAGGTTGTAAACAGGTGGATTACTACGAGTCTGATCTAGTAGTGAGAACCCCGAACACCCTGTAGACCCTTCCCTAAAATACAAAAAAAACCAACCCTCCCCCCCAAAAAACCCAAAATACTGTTATTTCTACTCTGTTAGGCTATGAGATCTTTTAAGCTTGAGAAGGTATTTTCTTAAAATTTTTAGTTATTAAGGCCTGGCTTAATGCTTTGCCTTCAGGTTGTGCTTACTGGAGGAGTTGGATAATCTAACTCTACCTTACTCCCTTCTTCTGAGTTCCTGTCCCTGCTGCAGTTAAAGGCACTCACTCTTCTCTTTTGGCATCTCTCAGGTCATGATTGTCAGTGCCAGGATGCCATGGATACCCTGGTGGCTATAGGTATGTTGTGGAACTTCTAGCCATCTCATTGTCAGGGATTGTATCGGTTTAGTTGACTCTTTTAAGTACTTTATTCTTATCTCAGAGACTAATGAAGAAAGTAAAAATATCTTGGAATCACAGTGGGTAAAATTTTTTTCTACTTGGGATTTAGATATTTGTAGGTCCTTAATTTAGACTTAATAATGGTTTAATAATTTAAGCTTAGAAATTAAAATTTTACTATCACATTTGATGTTAATGTAGCAGGAACATTTTCTAGGAAAAGTATCAGATCAGTGACCCTACAGAAATTATATAAACCCACTTAATATTCATGTCATCTATTGAGAAAGTAATTCATTTTCATTTCTACATAAGCTTTTCTACCTTTTCTTGAAGTAGAAAAGAAGGGAAAAAAATTGATCAGTGAACTTCCACAGTTGTCTTGTAACGCATTTAAATTTATGTGTGAATACTGTTCCTATAAAATACAGTCATATTCCTTTGAAAAAACAACAAGATCCAATTCAGTTTTTAAAATGACTCAAGTAATAAATTACGTTGGCTATCTTTGTCTTTTCTGATTTTATAGTTTTTATATAAACAGTGATGTACCACATACTTTTTATCCATTCTTCAGTTGATGAGCATTTGGATTGTTCCCAAGATTTAGCTATGACAGTTTGTGCTGCTGTATACATGGGTGCACATGTATTGCTGTAGTGTACTGTTTTGAGTTCATTTGGTAAAACATCCAGGAGGGAAATAGCTGGGTTGAATGAGGCCTCCAATTCTAGCTTTTTGAGAAATCTCCACATTGATTTCTACAGTGATTGTACCAGTCTATACTCCCACCAACAAGGGAGAATGGTTTCTTTTCTCCAAAGCCCCTCCAGCACTTGTTATTTGTTGACTTCCTGATTATAGCCATTCTTTCTGGGGTTGAGATGGAATCTCAGTGTTGTTTTAATTTGCATTTCTTGAATGATCTATGATGTTGAACATTTTTTCATATGTTTACCTGCCATTTGTATTTCTTCATGTGAGAAGTGTATATTCATCTCAGATGCCTATTTTGGATTGAGTCTTTGAATTATGAGGGCTGACTTTTTAAAAAAATCTTTATATATTCTAGGTAGAAGGCCTTTGTCAGAGTGACAGTTGGCTATAATTTTTTTGCTTTTTGTGGGTTTTCATTTTACTCTGTTGATTTCTTTTGATATACAGAAACTTTTCAAAAAGATGAGCTCCCAGTTGTTGGTTCTTCAAAGTATTTCTTGATCAGTTTAGTTTTATTCATGAACTCTCTACCTATCACTGTGTCTTTAAGATTTCTGCCTACTTTTTTCTCCAGAAGATTTAATGTTTCTGTTTTAGTATTTAAATCTTTGATCCATTTTGACTTTAGTGCATGGGTCTAATTTTAGTTTTTGGCATGTGGAAACCCAGTTTTTCTAGCTTCTGTAACTTTTTAAATGATCCCCTTTGATTACTTTTTCTCTTCTCTTCAAAAATTTTCCCCTGTTTATTCCATGCTGGATTTTATTTGTAAAACAGTTTTTCAGAGTGCTAGAAAATAGGGTTAAAGCAATAAGAGTTACAGAACTGTCAATAATACAGAAGCTGAATGACTTGGGTAGTATTGGTCTGTGTCTTAGTTATTTTTCTCTTGTTGCTGGGACAAATACCCAACACTTAAACTTAGGGAATGAAAGGTTTATTTAGCTCACAGTTACTGGAAGTTTCACAGTTTAAAGCAGCCTGAATTACGTATAGAAAGACTTTAGAGCCTTATTTGCTCAGGAGGGAGGATCAGTGTCTGTCTGCTCCAAACATCTCCTCCCTGCCCAACCAAGCCTCAATCCCAGACACCGCTTCCCCACACTACAGGGTCTAGAGGAGAGGCTAGAGTGCTGCTGTGTCCAAGATGACCCTCTCCACACCTCCAAGGGAAGCTGCTGGCCTGGCGGGGGTGGGTATGGGGGGGTGCATGCTGCCAGTTTAAGGGTTCATACCTCTCTGGCCCTGACCCTCAAGCCCTGCTCTGGTCCTTTAGTCATGCGCCTCAAGCCACTTGCTGCTTCCTGAGCCAGGTCTGCCCCATGACTTAAATGAGCCTTTGGGGTGAGATCTCGACACAAACCGTAACAGTCTCCTCTGGATGATTATTTGATTATTGGTCTATTTCTTTTACATACTGTTTGAAAGGATGAAAGTGAGAATGAAAAATTTGCCAATGAGGGGAAGGAAGAAAAATGTTAGGAAGTCAAGAAGGAAAAAGATGAAAAAGATTTAAAAAGCAGTGTGTGGTTACTTCTCAGTGGTAGCATTGTAGAACAGACCTATTTCCTTATTACTGCAGTACTCTAATCCTTGGGGGAAAGGTCGAAAAAATTGTGCTACAGTCTATAGGTAGGAGATGGTGCTGCCTCTGAATAAACCTGAAGATTTTTTGGGGGTTACCAGGGATTAAACTTGGGACCCTGCACTTGCCAGGAGTTACCGGGGATTAAACTTGGGACCCTGCACTTGCCAGGAAGGTTCTTATTCTACTGAGCTATCTTTCCAGTCCTTAAATGTGAAGTTTGAAAGGAAAGTGGTAATTCTAACAGTACTTTTTAAATTGTAGATGACCTTGTATTTTATTTATATTCCTCACAGTCTTTTCTCTAAAATTCATTTGCCGTGAACATAGTTGTAAAATTAAAATTAGTAATTATTAACTCTTCATTTGAGTAATGAAATTCACTGATATTTACATGTACTTACATTGTGCATGTCCATCACCTTCTTTCTACCCTATCATCAACCTCCTCTAACCCTTTTCCCAATTCTTAGTATTGCCTCTTCTATTTTAACATTGACCTGTTTACTTTTTAGTTCCTAATACAAGAAAAAACATGTTACTAACCAGTGTCTGGATTATTTTACTTACATGATGTCTTCTACTTGTATTTTCCTACAAATGAGAAGATTTCATTCTGTATGGCTGAATACAGTTCTATTGTGTGTATAAGCTACAGTATTTTCTTTATTCACTTATCTTTTGACAAGCACTTATTCTCATCCTAGATCTTATCTATTATGAATAGTGTTGAAATAAACATAGATATGCAGGTGTATGTCTTCATTTTCTTTGGATATGTATCAAGTAATGGAATGTTGGATGACATGGTAGTTCTGTTTTTAGTTTTTTGAAAAATCTCTGTATATTCCCTAGTGGCCGTACTAATTTAAATTCCTACCAGCCATGTAAAAAGGTTCTTTTTTCTCCACATTCTTGCCAATATATGCTTTACTTTATTTCCTTTTGTTTTGAGACATGGTCTCACTATGTAGTTCAGGCTGGCTTTGATCTTGTGGCAGTCTCCCTGCCTCAGCCTCCCAAGTGCTGGGATTACAGGAGTCTGCCATTATGCCAAACTCAGCATATGCCTTTAGGAAAACACATTTTTTTAAAGGTTGAATATTTTGTTTCTTATTGTGCTGACAAGCTATTGCCTCAGTATAAAAAAAGTAGCCCCAGATGATGTAGCCTATTATAAAATGAATAAAGTGTCACTCTTTGTCTGACATTATACAGTTGACACACATGTTCAAGTATTTAAAACCAAATCCAGGGAGAAATATAAGCAAGTTACAATATTAATATGGCTTATAATAACAGTGTTATCCTTAAATTATATAATTCTTATAACTAGTTTTTACTATGGATAATTTCATTTATTCTGAATATCAGAACCTACAACCTAGTCTATAAATGATAAGGTATATATGGAAAGGTACATAGTGTTAATCTGCAGTCACTAAGAAGATAAGGGAATTTTCATCCAGGAACAGTGGTAAGAGTTATTTCTTTTTGTCATCATAGTACTGCTGAAAATTATTATCTTAAGTCTTTCATGTGCCACGAACTTCAGACAACTGCTGAGGAAGCCACCTCACACTAGCTTGTTTTGGGTGCCACTTCACTCTTCAACTGATTACATATACACGTCTTTGCTTATGAGCTCATCTAGTTCTGAAGGGTCATTGACTGTCATTTTGATCAGCCAGCTATCTTTATAATAAGACTTGTTGAAGAGCCCTGGATTTTCTGTAAGAGCTTCATTAATTTTAGTTATTTCTGACAGAAGAGGACAGAGTGCATTGGCAGCTTTCAGACTTTTCTAAAGTACCAAACTCATCTTGCTTTTTCAATTTTGTTTTAACTTCAGGCAATCTATAGTAAATAACATCTAAACCTTCCTGTGCAAAGCTGCTAATTCCCATTGTACCAGTATCATTTTGTATTTTTATCCATTCATGATTCTCTGTGAATTTAGGTACTGCAAGCAGAATAGGTGTGGTGCACAGCAACTGCTCTGTGCCCACCCCAGCCACCAGGGCCAGATTGGGCAGGGTGCAGAGGGCATGGAGACTGCACACAGGTTGCAGGTGGCAGCGGATATGCTTTCAACCACCTGCATTGCCATGCTCACAGAGCTTCCAAGGGCTGCCAGCTGTGCCTAGGCCACATGGCCAGTTGGGCAGGGGTCAAGAAAACATTTTAAAGCATATTTAAGTGGGTTATGATGGAATCGCATTATAAATTGGATGTGTATTTCTGTGATGGCTAATTATATGAAACTTTTTGTTTGTATTTTTAGGTTTGTCTAGGTAATTTGCCCATGTAAGATTGTATTATTTGCATTTTTCTTAATGTTTTGAGTTCTTTATGTTATGATTTGTGTCTAGTTGTCCCCCTAAAGCCTCATGTAGTCATGGAGTGGGGACCTCTAGAATTTGTGATTAACTCATGATCCACTGGGATTATGTGTGATCTAAGGCCAGAATTATAGTTTTAGTACTGCTGGGATTATAGGTGTGAGTACTACACCCCAGCCTGGGGCAGAGAGCCTGAATGTAATATAAGAGACAGAGAGACAGACTTTCTTTAGCTATTGTTCTTTGTTGCATTGTTGTTGTTCAGCCACCATGAACTGATGCTCTCTGCCATGTGCCAGCCAGCTGAATATGGGCTGAAACCTGCAGTAACTGTGAGCTAAATAAACCTTTCCTTCCTTCATTTTGGGTGTTGAGTATTTGTCCTAGCAATGATAGAAGAGTAACTAAGACAGTTTACATATTCTATTAACCATGTATCAAATGGAGAAAAGTATTCTTCTTATTCTGTAGGCTGACTTTTCATCCTGATTTCTTTGTTGTATACAGAGCTCTTTAATTTGATGTAGTCTCATTTGTCAATTCTTGCTTTTGTTTCCTATGCTTTTAGAGACCTATCTAGAAAATTATTTTCCCACTATGATTATATTGTTGTCTGTCTGTATTTCCAAATCCAGTAATCTTTATTTTGTGAAGTTGAGTGCACCAGCATTTGGTGCATTGATACTTAGGATTGTTATTATCCCTTCCAAATTGTTCTCTTTATCACTGTATGGTGGCCATATGATCCATCTGATCATTCTTGTGTCTCAAAAAAGAACTGCAAAGATATTTTAATGCCATATAATTTCCTATCTTTTCAGTTGTCTCCAATAAGCAATGTATAGCTTCATTCAATAAAAATTCAATCTGCCAGTCTGTGTCTTTTGATTGAAGAGTTGAGACCATTGACATTGAGATTGATTTATGGTAAGGTTGAATCCTCTCATGCATTATTTTTTCTGTGCTATTTTTTATTTCTTCCTTTTGTTTAACTACCCTCCCAGTTAGATGCACACTTTCCAATGGGCTTCTTGGTGTTGGTGGCCTCCCTGTCTCTGTAGAGGATTCCCTTTAGCATTTTATTACATTGCAAGCTTAGTGGTCATGTATTTCTTTAGACTTTTTTTTGTTATTGAATCTTTTTGCTTCTCTGTAAAATTTGAAGAATAATTATGCAGGATATAAAAGTCTGGGTTGAAAATTGTTTTCTTTTAGAGCTTGAAAAATTTGATTTGAAAGTCTCTTGGCTTTTAAGATATATGCCGAAAACCTGTTGCTCTCATATGCTTGCCTTTGTAGGTTACTTGATGTTTTTCTCTAACAGTTGTTAGTATCCCCCCACCCATTTTTTTTTTTTTTTTTTAATGTATTTGGCACAGGATCTCACTACACAGCTCAGACCTTTAGTGAACCTCCTGCTTTCAGCCTCCCCAGCACACTGGGATTAAGGTGTGTGCCACCGTGTGGCAGCTTGGTGGCTGGCTCACTGTGCCCAAGGGCAGGGCCTGCATGGCATGTGGGGCTGGGGATCGAAACTTAGTCTCTGTGCTTGCCTAAGCAGGTGCTTAGTATGCTAAGCTATCTCACCAGGCCTGTATTTTTCCTTTTTTTCTCTTAACTCTGAGTTGCACTTTTTTCCTTTTGTCTTTTTGCCCCTAGTTGGATCCAGCTTACATGGTATCTTGTCATTTATAGAGTACCACTTTATTTATGATCTATTATATCCACCACCTCATCTTCTATTTTGGACACACTGCCCTCACATTGATGAAGTCTGCTATCCATGTTTTGCATTGAATTCTGTTTGCTTTCTTTTCGTACTTTTTAATTCTTTACTAAAGTGGTCATTGATATCTTGTGCTGTTTTATTTACCTTCGTTCACTGTAGTTCATCTTTATACTCATGAAACATTTTATTGGTAAAATTATTTTATGTATTTGATTAAAATCTCTGAGCTCATTAAATACTTTATATATTTGTTTATATGGGTTTCCTTTCCTATCACTGTGATGTGGTCACCCCAGAGACCCCATAGTGAAGTTGGTCTGTGACTTGTGATTCCTGGACCCTTATGATTCAAGGAGCAGCTCAGTCACTCCCAAATATAGCAGATATTCCAATGAATTTTTTTCTCCATTTCTACCTGCAGTACCAGAGTCACTTTCAAAGTAAAAGCCCATGCTGTATTTGCAGGTTACAAAACCAAGAGCTTTTCTTGGGGCAGTTAGCTGCCTGTTATTTTTCCATAGGGCTGGGGCTTCCTCTGTGCTGACCTTGAATTTATGGAGACAGGGTAAGCCTTGCAGATAGCTTCCTTCTTTTCTCTGTATTGTCTTCAGTTTCTGTGGTTCTAGAGCTCTACTTCTCTTTTCTAAGCTGTTTCTGTGTTTGATTCCAGGTTATGGAAAGGCTGTACCTTGCTGCTATCTTTTTCTTTGCCACTTTTAGCCTCCACATTTAGTTTCTTCAATACTCTGTCATTTGTATTGTAGAAGTCTTCATAGTTATAGTTAGGCTTTTTCTTAGGCAATCCTGTGCATGTTAGTAACTTTTTCACTTGTGGAATCTCCTGGGTGATCCTTACCTTGAAGGCTCTTCTCCCCCAATGTAGTTTAATGCTTGTTAGAACAGGACTTAGAAACCCCAGTCATTATAGAGAGAGGATAACGTGTGCACATGTGTGACATGTAGCAATCCGTTAAAAATGCTTGACATAACCAGTTATATTTTAATGTACAAAATTGATAATTTTGGGGGACTATGTTGACCTGAGCTATATTCATTTTTGCCTGCCTGATTACTATGTGAGGATGTTAGAAATTTTATTATTTTATAAAACTCAGTTTCTTGCAAAATGGGAGTGGGAATCTTGATTTTATACATGGATTATTTAAAAAATGTAAATAATGTATATAATACAGTTTACACAGTGTGTTTTACATTGTAAGTGTATAAATGTTTTTCAAGTTAATTTTTTCTTTGTACTCCATTCTTCACTTTCTTCTTGTATTCTTCCTTTCCTCTTTTTATTATAGGACCCCCCCACAAGTAGAAAATTAATGTGTAAATAATGTATAATTTGTGGTAAAATTATGCTAATCCTTTTTTGAAAGGGTTTAACATTTAAGTGCCTATTTTATTGAATATATTTTTGAAAATACTACTCTTTTTGGATTTATGGTGTTCTAAACATGGGCTGGCTATTTTTTGGTACAGGTGATAAGCTATGGACAGTCTTGTCTGCTTAGGTGAGGATTTTACTGTATGGAATAAGACAAGTGTATAACACAAACAGATCTTAGCTCTGTGATTTTCATGTTGGTGACTTCTATAGCTTAGTTAACACTGAGGTTGGATACCAGACTGATATAATTTATTTACATAATTAGCTTGGTCAGAAATTATTTACTTTGAGATATTTATATAGGTCACCCATGAAGGGGCGTGTAAATGCCAGGGTAGTGAGGATTCTTTTGACATCTTTGTACACTGTTCCCAATATTTTGTCAGAAGGTATTAAATGTTAATTTGATGCTTAATTGTTGGATTAAAATATAGGGAGAAATCTTTGTAAGATTAATAATTGAGCGCATCATACATATGCTCACAGTTAAAACAATTAGTGGTGATGATTTTCCTTCAATCAGCACTGCTGCCAGAAATCTGTTGCCTAGTTTGAATGCATATATATATATATATATATATATATATATATATATATATATATATATGTATGTATTTATTTATTTTCTTTTTTTTAAAGGATACATTGATTTTTTTGACAGCAGTAAATTCATTGTGTAGTGACCTTGGCAGCTTTGGTCATGAATATTCAGGTCAAACACAACTGATTTTATAAAGTGCCAAAGACCCTCTAATACCTACCAGAAATGGAGACTGGGTGTGGTGGTATATGCCTGTAATCCCTGTGCAGGGGAGACTGAAAATAGGATCACCATGAGTCTGAGCTGTGTAGTGAGACTCTAACAAATACATAAAAAGAAAACAAAACAAAAAAACCCGAAAAATAGGCCGATTGTTGGTTTGAAAGTTTCCACTTGAGGCACACTCCTCCTCCCAATACCTACATAGAACTTATTTACTAGAAAATCAAGTCCAGAAGATAAAACTGGTAGATGTTACAGGGCTGATTTTCAACCACACAGCACCTCTCTCTTGGTTTATTTTACTTGGTAATATGTAAATTTTATTGATGAAACCAGTAGTGCTCAACTCTTATTCAGAGTATTTTAGACTTTTCTCATGAAAAAAAAAAAAAAAAAAAATCAGTGCTTCTGTTAGGAATCACAAATAAGTTCTATGACAGCTGAGTTCAGAGCTTGTAGAAAATGGTTGTTTTTTATTTAATCTGTGTTAAGGCTGGAGGAAAACAACTATCCAGTATGCCTTTATATGTTTAAAAGTGAATTTATAGTGTTAAATTAGAGTATCTAGTGTTATTTTCTGTCAGATTAACCGAAATGAACCTGTCATTTTCAACATGAATTTTGAAGATTAACATTGTGCTGCCTTTAGTGGAGGGGATCAGTGTAAACAACATCCAGGTTCCAACCGTGGCCTGCACAAGGCACCAGAGATACTAGTTTTTATATAGTTTAATTTTAAAAGAAATTCTTATGTACCGAAATTTTCCCTTTTAAAATGGGCATATTTCCCAGTGTAAACATGATACTTCTGTACTAATCAGGATGGAGTCTTATCCTGCAATGGGACTTACATTTTGGGCTTTTCACCACATCATTGCTGTTTTCTACATGGTCAAAAATAGATATAGAGTAAACCAACCCCAAAAGTCAATTATAGGGTTTTATAGTGATGTACTGTGAAAAATTTGGTCGTGTTTTTCATTATACAGAATGTTCTTTCCAAAGACATAAACAGAAAAGGCACATATGTTTGATTTTAAAAATAATTCTGCTTGGTTCTTTAAAATGCTGGAGACAGTTTGGATACTTTTAAATGATCATCATTATAATTACATGATAAACCCTCTGTCTAAAGACAGGGTGGTTTGTAATTATTTATTCAATTTTTTTCCTTCTACCTTTAAAACTCAATTTTTTAAATTTTAAATGAAGGAGTAGTGTTGATACTTTGAAACTATTTCTGGTACACTAATATTCTGAGGGGTGGGAAGGGAAAACATGTTTAAAAAAAAGATATACTATGTACATTTGTTAACACCTCACAATGAATGTATTGATTATGTACTATAAACATGTACTTAGAAAAATGTCTGGTAAATTATCTTATTTTTTAATTTCTTCACAAAAGTCATGCTAAAATGTACTAAATCACTCTGGGAGCATACATCCAGATTTATAAGTATTAAAATTATAAAAAGAATGAAAAATAAAAGTCATTTGTTACAAATTAATGCTATGCCCGAAATACAACTTGTAATGTCAAATTGCTAATGTAATTGCTTGAGTAATAAAGTAACACTTTTTTGTTGTTTGATTCTGGGGATTGAACTCATGGACTTGTGTATGCTAGTCAAATCCTCTGCTACCATGCTGATTTTGTTAAGGCTATTCTGACTGGTCTCAAACTTGCTGTTTTCCTGGCCTCAGCCTTCTGAATTCCTGGGTCCAGCCCTGTGGTACCACACACCTAATGTAGTTTACATTCTTAAAGAGCACTTACCTATGCTTCATAACTTTTTAAAATGAATCAAAATTTTTGTTAGCAGAATATTATGTTTTAAACTTTTCTTTTGAAATCTTTATTATTGATTATTTTGTCATTTTGTTCAGCTTTAAACTCAATTTATGTATTGCAGGACTTTATAAAATACATAAATAAAAGTTATTTATTTAATATTTTTCTCTATTAAATGCTTTATTTTCCACAGACAGATTTTAGACTTATGCAGGTTTTGATTTCTTTGCTTTATCGAAATTATTATTATTTTTTTATTGTGAACTCCTAGTGACTGCTATGATTACGCATTTACTCATATTCTTACAAGTAGCATTAACTTAATAGAACTGAATAGTGACTCTGTGTTTTTTAGATGTTGTATTAAAAAAGTTGATTCTTTACATACCTAGAGCAGACACTTGATTTTATAGACCCAGAATCATTCTTTTTTTCCTTTCTGGAAGAACACTGATTTTTTTTTTTTTTCTTAGAAATCATAACTAATTTGTCTTAGTGTGGTTGTTGTTGTTTGAATATGTATCCTTTTAAAATTCATGTTGAAATTTAATTGCAGCAATATCAAGACATGGGGCCTTTAACAGTTGAATTGGCCATGAAGGCTCATGAGCTGGTTAGCTTCCTGTTCCTCTCTTGCTTTTTCATCTTCCATAGAATGAAGCAGCCAGATGTTCCTTGCCCGAGCTGCCACCCCCATGATCTTGGACTTTTCTAGCCTTCAGAACTGTGAACCAGTAAACTTTTGCTTTTTATAAATTATCCAGTCTGTGGTTATTCTGTTTTAGCAACATAAAATAAGCTAAGACATTGACAGTCCTATTCCTGTAATCAATAAAATTTAGAAAGGGTCGTGTGATCCAAACTTCTTGCAAAAGCTGCCCACTTCCATAGGCGGAATGCCTAGAATTGCTACAGGGGTGTAATTCTTGTATAAGAATGTAGTCTGTGATCTGGGCATGGTGGTTCTAGCATTTGGGAGACTGAAGCAAGAGGGCTGCCATGAGTTCAAAGCCAGCTTGAACAACCTAGCAAGAGCTTGTCTCCAAGAAAAAAAAAGAGAAAAGAATCTGGGTTGGGGAACCAAGTTGCCTGTCTTAAAATCTTCTATCTCCCATACTTATGTTGTCATTTCGGATGGTTCTTTTAACACATTCACAGCAGTGCCATAATTTGCATGTCTTGGTGGTGGGTGGTTTAAACCACACTGGTGGTACATGTGTGACTGCATCATTTGTACCACCAGCTGTGCAGACCTCCTGATGGGACAGTCATCCATGTACCAGTGTTGGTTTGAATATGTTAATCACTATGTACCTCATTTTCTTTTTTTTAATATGTTTATTTTGTACAGGGTCTCACTACACAGATCGGACTGATAGTGATCCTTCTTATTTTTTCAACCTCCCATGTGCTGGGATTACAGGCCCATGCCACAACTCCCAGTTTCAATCACAATCTCAGTGCATCCAGGGGCGAGGCTGGCATGGCAAGACAGGGACAGAACCCTGGTCCCTGTGTCTGCCTAAGGAGGCCCTTTAATCTGCTAAGCTATCTGGCTGGCCCTTACCTCATTTTGTTAAAATTTATATTCATCAAAACACTAGTCATTATTAATCATTAGGGAAATGTATAGCAAAACCGTCAGCAGATAGTTTGGACACACATTAGGGTGCCTGGTGTAAAACTGTCAGGTAATAAGTATTAGGATGTGAAAAAATCAAAACTTGCATATGCTCCTTATAGGAATGTCAGATACTCTCGCTGCTTTGAGAAACATGCTAATAGTTTCTCAAGTGATTGAGTTATCATATGACCCAGATGTTCTTTCCTGATCATGTAACCCAGAGAACTGAGAACATTTGCTAACACAGAAAACTATACACAGATATTTACTGCCACATTTTCATAATTCTGTTTCTAAATGGTAGGTAGCAGTAGTAGTCAAAAGGTAAAGTGTGCATCACTGGGTGAATGAACAAACAAAAGCAGTGCATCTTTTTTTTTTTTTTTTTTTTTGGGGTCTTTTTGAGACAAGGTGTCACTATGCAGTCCAGGCTGGCCTTAAGCTCACTTTGTAGCTTAGGCTGGTCTCGAACTCATAACAATCCTCCTGCCTCAGCCTCCCAAGTGCTGGGATTACAGGCCTGTGCCACCACGCCAGGCTAGCAGAGCATCTTTATGATAGATTATTACTCAGACACAAAAGGCTTGAAGAACTGATGCAACATGGATGAATGTTGAAAATACTATGGTAGATGAAAGAAGCCAGTCATAAAAGTCTACACACTGCATTATTTCAGTAATGTGAGACTGAAGGGAAATTTGTAGAGATAAATTTATGGATTAATACTTACACAGGGTGCTCATAGAGGTTTAGGAAGATTGTTAAGGCGAAAGATGGGACCGTACCATGGTTTGAATATTTTTCTGTTCTTCCAAAATTCATGTTGAAGCATAATTTCTATTTGATAGTATTAAAAAGTAGAGTTTTATCTTTTATTTTGCATGGGGAGATTGTTTGCAAATGTGGAAAGGGGATCAGGAGCTGGAGGCAAGAGTCAGGAAGGGGAAGGGGAAATAAGTCTGTGTATTAATTTCCTAGTATGAATGGGAAATTAATTAGGTACTGCAACATGTACTAACGTACTGAAAGTAGAGCCTTTAGGAGGTAATTAGGTCTTAGGTGGCTGTGCTTATTTGAATTTGGTCAGAGCCCTTGTTAAAGAGTCTTGAGTTTGCTCTGAACCTTGCTCCCTATGAGGATACTGAGAAGGCACCATCTATGAGGATTAGTCTTTTCTAGAAGCTGAATGTGCTGCCCTCCATGCCTCCATATTTATGAGAAACAAGTTTATATTTCCCTGTAGATTACCTGATTTATGATATTTTGTCCTAGTGGCTGGAACCAATATAGACTGATGGCCAAAGAATACTAGATTTATTTTTGTGTGTAAAGAAAATGGTATTGACTATGTGATGGTTATACATATGTGAAACTGTGAAAGCTGTTGAATTGTATACCTTAAGTGGGAGAACTGCAGGAGCATCAAATCAAATTCAGCAGTAAGTTCATTGTTGACCTTATGGGGAAATTGATTTGGTTCTCATCCAATTCTGTTTGTGACCAGAATTGTGAAAAGAATTAAGTTGGTAAAGAGAAATACCACTGTGTATCTCAAAGCTGTTAAAATGGGGCTAATAGTGTCTACCTTATAGGCTATTGTGATAAAACTGATTTTTAAAAAAATGATATTTGATGTAGGGCAAGTACTCAAGAATAATATGCTATATCTACTTGCCCATACCTTTATCTAATTGCCATATAATGAGATTTCTTTCTGCTATTTGTTTCTGCTTCCTGATTGTCAGTATAGTATATGCTTATTGAGAGAAAATACAATTGTAAAATAATTTTAGAAAGTGTAAAATACCAGTACAACTTGGGTTCAGCAGAATTCCTATTTATTTTTTGGTGTATACCAGATACTAATAAAAGTATAGAAGTACACAAAAAATGTGAGTATATGGTTTTGTTTTTGCTTGTGCTTATACATACCTTTGCTTGTGAGTTAGGGATAAAATAGGATCACATGCAACATCAAATATAAAAATTATGCTGCTCTATTGTATACTCTTGCTGTATACTTTAAATGCGCAGTAGTAGTAGGTAATTGTAGTTATCTCAAACTACAGAATATGTTTTTGGATTCTAGATCCTTACTCATGCTTTAAAAAAACTAATTGTTTGGGAGTTACCAATTGTTCTGTACACATTTAAAAGTATTAATATACTTTTTATTTCCTCAGTGAATTATAAGCGTTCTTTATATATTAAGGATGTCTTTAATTTTTTTCTTGCATTTTAAGCAATTTCCAGTTTATCATTTTAAACAATAAGCTTTCATGTTCATAATATTTATTATTTTTATTCAGAAGTTTAAAAATCATGAACAGCAGTCTTGTTTGTGATTTTTTTTAGTTTGGTGCCTTGCTACATAAGTACTTTCTGGTAGAGTTAGTTTCAGATCGCCTTCTCATAGTTGCAAGAAGAGTTCAGTGCATATAGCAAGGCTTACCTGGTACAGTTTTAGTACACTGCTTGTTACTCTTTGATGGCATTTCTACAATGAATAGGTCATAGGGATATTTTATCTCATGGCTTGTTTTCCTGTGTTCTAATAAATGATTTCTGTTTTTCTTTTCTTCCTCACAACTCCAGGCCTACTCACTAATGTTCAACTGATGTTCATCTTGTTGCTTACCACTAAGTACAATTATCAGGTCAAGATAGATTTTTTTTTAAATAAGCAAATGAATATCTTTATGGGCAAATGTTGACACTACCTTCTGGTATACCTTTTCTTTTATGATGCCTGTTCATATTATGCCTTAGAAGTGTTTACCCTTGAGAGTTTATATATTTAGGTGTTTCTTTTACTAGTTCTTTCTTTTTTTTCAGTACCGGGGATTGAACTCAGGACCTTGAGCTTCCCAGGCAGTCGCTTATTCTTCTAAGCTATGTCCCTGGCCCTTTTTTACTATTTCTTGCTGTGAAATTCCACATGAGAGAACTATAGCACCAGAAACGTCCTTTTTACACAGTAGGAAATAAGCTGAAGTACAACACTAAGACAACTTGTGAATTCCTATTTTCCCTAAATTTGTGTTGTTTCATTTTTTGATGGAAATGGTATTGGTTCCACAACAATAGAAACATACTAAAGCAGATGTTTAAAAACAAATTTTAAAATTGTGCATGGCCAGATTAATGTGGCTCTTGTCCCACAGTGCTGGTAGCATGCCCCAGAACAATGGTAGATTAGATCCCTGAGTATTTTGACCCAAATACATTGACCCTAAAATATCTAGAAAATAAGAGAAGCAAACTTACCTGGCTTGTCTCACTGGTGGCACTTGTAGCACAGCTAGAAACAGGATTCAGTAATAGAGGTGACACCATACATTGTGCCAGTGTCCTGGCTTTCTTGTTCTTGTGTAGTATCTATAGAAGCGGATTATGTACTTCTGATTGTAGATTTCCCTTTTGGCTTTCCTTTATCTTCCCTATTCTTATTTTGAGAAATAAGATGCAATAGTTTATTATTTCTTGTTCCCACCAGGCCCTTACTTCCTATATACAGTGGTTCTTAGCTAATGTTACTTGTAATTCTCTCAAAATGCTTGCGTTCAGGGGTAGGACTTTTGGAAGGAGATTGAACTATGGGGACATTACTGCTGAAGAAGCTCTTATTAGGTGCAGCATCTGTTTTGAGATGAGTCACTGGGGTGTGAGCTGGAAGTCTGTATTTCCCTCTTGCACTTTGTGTTTTCTGGCTGCCATGGGTTGAACATGCCTTTCTGCCATCCTGTTTCTGCATTGGAGCTGGCCAACCTATAACTGAGGCAAAGTAAACCTCTCCTGTAAGTTGTGGATGTCAGGTACAAGAAAATGATGACACTCAGTGGGTTTTTTTTTTTTTTTTTTAAATAAGGATAATCAGATTGTTACATTGGAGTAAATAAGCTAAACACACTTGTGAAGGGATAGCTCTCAGTTCATAGGATTAAGGAATTATCAGATTAATTACAAATAATGAAAATTTCTGAGAGGAGCCTATTCTGCATTAACTAATTTAAACAATTTAATAACTATTTTAAATCCAGAAATTCTTCTGTTAGTGTTGCTCTATTCACCTTCCATCATGTAGTTATTTTATTTATTTTTATAGACATAGTTTTTATCAACAGTATCCCTGAACATCTAGTTTAATTATAAGAAGAAACTGTTATTAATGACACAGGATTACTGGCTACTGGTAATAACTATATGAATGATGGTGAATGTGTTGCTCTCCTGGTCCTCACCTTGTAGGATTATTCAGAGGCAGGAATTAGCTAATATGCTAGGGTGCAATGCTTGATACACTGTAAGTATTGAATAAATGTGTGACCAACTCTTACATACCTGAAGATCATATTGGCAGATTGAAGTCTTCT
Organism: Ctenomys sociabilis; assembly: GCA_004027165.1. NCBI lineage: Eukaryota > Metazoa > Chordata > Mammalia > Rodentia > Ctenomyidae > Ctenomys > Ctenomys sociabilis. The sequence continues at coordinate 29,406 of PVKA01003177.1, forward strand.
AAAGATGTGTTAGGCTAGTATTTTTCTGTCTAATTTATCCGCTCCCTATTGTTTTAAAAAGCGTTCTTCATTGTAATTGTGTATTCTGTGGAGTAAGAAGTGTTTTACATGTCTATGTTAATTTTCTTGATAAAGTATTATGATTTTGGAGAATTGGAGACAAAGGCTGTCTTGATGTCCCTTGATGTTTAATATGTAAGTATAACAATATTTTCATATATATATATAGTGATATTACTATGTACTAATTTAAAATGTACTAAATTATACATTTTACATTTTGAAATAGTATCTGTAAGTTGATTTTTGTCATAAGACAAAGTTCTGAAATACTTTCAGGGTTAAAAGAAAATGGTAGTTTCTGAGTTCATGTATTCAACCTACTGTAAATTGAAAATACATACAATGACACTTTGATTGATTGATTGATTTTTGCTGTTCCTGGGATTGAACTTGGGACCTTGTGCTTACCAAGTAGGCACATACACTACTGAGCCATCTCCTCAGGCTTGGCACCTTGGTTTATGAGCTTAATTTGTTTTATGATTTGGGGGAAGATGGCTGTGTTTGTGTTTTTGTGGGGAAGATGCCTGTGGTTGTGTTTGTTACCTGATGTGGAGTTCGCAAACTTTTGGCAAGTAAAATTTTGCCAGATACCTTTGCTTGATAACAGGATTGTTTGCAAGCAAAAGTGCTCATGAACCAAGATAATTACTGTTTTCAGAAAAATCATGTGTATTAAACCAAGTGTAAAGTCTTTTTATCACTTTATAAATATATACAATAACTGTAGCATTTGTATTTTTAGATACTTTAAATAATGTAGAGATTAAAGTTATATAGGAAGTTCTGTGTGGGGTCTATGCAATTAACTACATTATCTACATTTAAAGGCTTCAACATTCCTGGTTTTTGGAACTAATATGAATGTTGGTATAGACAGAAGAGGACCATACTAGGACTCCACACTGTGTGATTCAGGGCAGTGTCTGTTTAAAGGGCATTTTAAATATATGAAGAATTGATTAGAAATTTGAGGTAGCAAGTAAGTTTTTTCTATTTTTAATCATTTTCTTCACCTTTCCTTTGCAATGAAATCTTACAGTTGTGTTTTTGACTTTGTTATCAGTCCTTTTGCTTCTCTCTCCCTCTTTGCCTCAATTAAATTTGGCATAATTCTAATGTATAAGCATAGGTTGATGCATCTAAAGAAAATACTGATTTTTCCTATTAAGTCATAATCACCAACCTCAGTTCTACTTACTGGCAGAGTTATTTTGCTAGCCCATTCATTGTAGCATTATGCTAGACAGTTCATATATTTTTTTACCCTATACCTTTAACATCTTGTCCCTTATCTACCCTTTTGGCTGTTGACTTTGTTCTCTGTGATGCTGAGATGATGATGTAACTAATCCATAGAGGATTTACCCAAGTTACTGTCAATAGTAGCATCATCTCTCTATGCCTGCCTTCCTAGCTTTTGCTGTTGTTGCACTGTCTGTACTTCTTTCTTAGGCCAATCCCTTCATCTCCATCTATATCTAATACTTGCCTTTCTCCCCACCAGATGCTGTGGATGAACTGGTTAAGGTCACATTTTTCACTAACTCATTACCTTATCACTTGCCCAGGGATATATCCAAATTTCTTTGAGTTTTCTAGTCTACTCCAGGGCTACCAACAGCATATGTAGATTTATCTCATCTTACACAACTAACAGCTGAAGCAACTATAATATCTTGATCCATTATTACTTTTTGTTTACCACTATATGGCTTTGCTTCCTGTAATGGAACCCCTCAGAAGAAAGTTATATCCTCACTTTATCCAGTTCTTCTGGTTCTTTCTAGAATTCACTTCACTTTGTTTTTGTCATTCTATAAAATCTGTTCTCAGATTTACCAGAGAGTTGGAAATTGCTAAAGTTGATGATCAGTTTCCAGTGCTCCTGTTTGTTGTATCAGTAGCAGTTGATTAAGCTCCTTTCTGAAAGAGTTCATTCATTTGATACTGAGAACAGTTACTGTTCTGGTTTTTCTTTTACTTCTGTCGCTTCTCATCTCTTTGATGTTGGTTGCTGTTCAACTTCTGGATCTGTAAATAGAGGAATTTACTAGATTTTAACCTTTGAACTTCTTATCTTCTCTATCACCATTTATTCAAGAGATTACCATATCTAGTCAGGTGATTTCAAATAGTAAGGATCTAGCCAGCTGCTTCTGACTAATCCACATAGATCCCATTGCTGAAATTCATATATCTAGCTGAGTATTGTGTGTTTCTACCTGGTATCTAACATGTGGGCAGTATTCATGTAGCACATTCAAAATTAGGTTCCTTTCTTTTCTCAAATGTGTCTTTCCACCATCTACCCCTCATCTCAGTCTTTGGCAGTTCTATACTCCTGGCAAATCAAAGTCTTTGCAGTAAGTAGGAATGTAGCTTAGTAGTAATATGGTCCCTGGGTTCAGTCCCCAGAAAAACCCCAGAGAACCAAATCAAAAAACAAATCCCATAGCAATTTTGTAGTTGTTTTGAATTCCTTATTTTGTTACATCGTACATTTATTTCCACTGCTACACTTTGGCTGAGCTGCAAGTGCCTTTCATCTGCTCTCATGTTCTTTCATGCACTCCTTGATCTGTGTTTTCATTCATTTGGAAGCCTTCCTCAAAACTACAGAACAAGACTTCTTCATGGAGTGTACCATTAGTCGTTTATATTTTTATAATATTTCGATACTTGTATTCAGTTGTACCTTATTGTGGTGTATCTGAATTGCTTTGTAATTGGTATGTAGCTATCTTTTATATGTATACACATGCACATGTAGTATGTCCCCAAGTTATAGTATAATTTTTTCTATATTGTTAATAATCACACCTGAAAGCAAGAACAGAGTACAAGTAACCTCTGTTATATTAGTGTGTTCTTAGAAATGTAATTTTATATTGGTTTTCAATATCAGTGTTATGTTTTTAAAATATTTATTGCCTGATATAGTATTTTAACAAAGATATTTCAAAATAGAGAGTTTGTTTTGAAGACTAGCAATATTGTACAACTTGTTTTGAAGTTAGTGAATAAAAGCTAGTGGAGTTTTTTAGGCAGTCTTTTCAGTGGGACTGTTGATCGCTTTACACAAAAGGTCAATAATTAAAAACAATGTGATTAAGTTATTATATATTTTGTAAATGCTTCTGAATTTACTATCAGAAAAAAGTAATCTTAAATTGGTATATATGTTATAGTTTTTAAATTTTTTTCCCCTAAGAGCACAGAAAATCTTTATACCCTTTTCCTATTTCTCTTTCTTTTTTTTCTACAGTTACTTTGTTTTTAATATTCCCTGGATCAGAAACTTGCTTTAACCTATTCATAGTTATTTGGAATGTTGTAAGTTTGTTGAAGCTCTGTGGAATATATAATTAAAATATTCTTATTGTTGTATTTTAATTGTATATGGTTCACTTTAATTTCTAATTTTTGGGTAAGCTAAAGGAAAGATGTATTAAAAATTAATAGCATTGCTTTTGACATCTGATTCTGAAAATGTGATTCCTTGTTCTGGATGATACATTAAAAATGAAATTAAAAACATGAAATTAATAATATTAAAGTAGCCTATATGTTTTGTATCATTTTAGAAGGTTGCATAAAGATCAGTCTAAAAAGGTTTCACAATGTAGGAAATCACTAATGTAAAACATTTATTGGATATGCATGCTGTACTAACTTTTTAACATGCTAACATAATTTGAAAATTTTATGAGCCTATCTAATTGAAGCTAAACTAAAGTACAAGTTTTACATACTAAGCAGAAGGCAGTTTGGTAAAGTTTTTTTTTTTTTTTAATTAAATTAAATTTTTTTTTGGTGGAACAGGGGATTGAATTTAGGCCCTTGCACTTGCGCTTATTCCACTGAGCCATCTCCCTGGCCCCAGTTTGGTAAAGTTTAAGAACATGAATGTTTTAGTTGGTCATGTGAAACACGTATTATCTTAAAGGAAAATTAGGTCCATAGCTATCTGTTTGGAAATGTCTTTCAGTTACAGTGATCTATGAATGTTGGATTTGAATGAAGGCTTGGCTAGAATGGCTCTTTATCGTGTTCTGTATTTTCTTTTCATTGAGAAATAGCATGTGTGAAATACATTTTCTATAATCCATTCCATACTGGGTAATAATTCTGTGAAGAATGATTAAGCAAAGTATGAAATTATCCTGATATTTTTTTCACTCTCAACTAGCTAATATTTTAAAGTTTATATAAACATTATAGAGTGTGTTGATACATTAATTTATTTTTTAAATGGAAATATGGAATGACTAACTCATTACAGATAATCATATTCCACTGGTGGTGTGACTTCCTGTATTTAACCAAATAGGAAACATTATTCATTGAACAAGAAATAAAATACTTTTTTAAGTGAACAACAAACCATACAACTAGAAATAAATTGCCTACATTTTAAGTTGGGAAGTTGCTCAATGAGAAGATTTACATTTCTAATTCTTGTTTTAAAATTCTAGGATTGCCCTCAATGCTTTAAAATGCAAGAATAAAACACTTAAAAGGCTTAACTTTTGGTTCATATTAAAGATAAATGATATCTAAGCATTTAAAATTAGATTTTAATATTTCAGTAAAATGAGATTTAGTGTATACATTTGATTTTATAATAGTATAAGAAAATACGTATAAATTGTATCAAAATCTGTATTTATATCACATCAAAGTAATATATATGTAGTTATGTGTATATTTGTACACATTGACTATTTAAACTTGACAGTACACAAATATTACCTGATTGTGTGTGTGTGTGTGTGTGTGTGTGTGTGTGTGTGTGTGTTTTAGGGAAGGGTCTACAAGGTGTTCAGGATCTTACTACTAGATCGGACTTGTAGTGATCCACCTTTTACAGCCTCCCAAGTGCTAGGATTACAGGGGTGCACCACCATGCCCAGTCTCAGCATGCCCCCGGGGTGGGGCTGGCACGGCAGGCCTGGGGATGGAGCCCCTAGCCCCTGTGCCTGCTTGTAGGTGCTTTAATACCCTGAGCTATTTGACTGGCCCTGATTGTTTTTTTAACAGTTAAATTTTTTTTTTTTTCTTCTCTTGGTGGTACCAGGGATTGGCCCTTGGTGTTGCCACATGTTAGGCAAATGTTCTTACCACTGAACTACATTTCCAGCCATTAAGTTTTTTTTTTTAAAATTTGAGACAAGGTCTTGCTTGATTGTTAAGGCTGACCTTTAATACGCTGCAATCCTGCCTCAGCCTTCTGAGTAGCTAGAATTATAGGTATGACTCAATTCAACATTAATTTGATTTTGTTGTTTTCAGTGTAGGGGATAACATTAAGGGACAAAATTCCTATTTATTACAAATAAAATAATTTTCTTTAAAGTTTATAGTACTGTGCTCAGATAAGAGTATTTACATATTTTTTTCCAAATCTATAGTGCCACATTATTTAAAAATTAAAAGTCATACTTGAAGGTAGGATTTAGGAATATAGACTTAGGAACCAAACTCTCTGCCTGCATTAATTCTAGGCAGTTATATAACTCCTTTGTGCCTTTTAAAAAATAATCCATAAATTACAGGATGTTTTATACAGTAAGGAGGTTCACAAATATAAAGTACTTAACCTATAGTAGTACTTTGCTCATAATAAGTACTCTAGCATATAATATACGTTAGATTACTATATGAGCTGTACTTAAATGTTTTAAGAACTTTTCAAGTTGGTAATTTAAATAAAAACAACATATGTTTTAGTAGATATTTTGTTTGTGGGTTAATTTTTCATTAAATGCATTGATTTTTAATTTAACACTGGAAAATTTATGTTTCATTAGTAATTTCAGGAATTTTAAATTACTAGTAATTGCTAATTTGTAAAACTCTTAAGATGTATGTGTTACTTATATGTATAATGTGGCAACCACATTTGTAAATTTTCAAAGCCAATGGCATCATATAAACCTAAGAACACTATGATCATATATTGAAGTTTATTAAACTTTAATTTCGTTTCTTAAGGTTTTTACTGAATTGTATGGAAAATGTTATGTAACTTTACATTACAATATATTGCTTACTAGTTTTTAAAAATACAAGTTTTATTTCTTATGTTTTTGCTTCTCATTTTTCTCTTTATCTATTGCATGGAAGAGATAGCTTTACAATCCCTGATTTGGTTTATCCGGTGTGTGACACTAAGTACCTTCCCTGCAGATGTTTATGTGGATGGAAGCTGCATCATGGTATTTCAGATTCAAATTGACTGACTTTCCTTGTAACAGAAAATTTCTTTTCGTTAGTTCACAGACTCAAATAAGGTTTAGTTCTTAAAAGAAACATGATGTTTAACTGATCTTTTAAAAAATCAGAGTTCAAAGTCATGCATTGTGCAGAAAAGGAAAATATTTCTCAATTTTGTAATCATTCTATATTGCTGACAGATAGAAGATATTACTGTTAGGCTTAAAGATAGAAAAAATAGCCAGAGTGAAACAGAAAAATGTGTTATAGGTTTAATAGTGGTTTTAAGTAATGTGAAAAATTATGCTACTGTGAAACTACTGAAGAATCATCATCTGACTGTTGAATTACCTGCAGATGTCAATCTTCAGTATTTGGTAGCGTTTGCTGCCTGCTCAGAATGTGGGAAAACTAGTCTACTGGATTGCCAAGTATTTTTGGTATATCTTCTGCTGCAAAACAAGTGACTTTTTTCACTATAAAAAGCTCGGGGGTTGGGGGGGAGCCCAGGAAGTGATCTTACTGTGGTTAAGTAATAGATGTGCAGGAAACAGTTTTTTGTAGAATTATTTAAGGTGCTATTGAACTATGATGGTTCATGTTTTAACTGATAATTCTTCAAGTGAGGAGAGTAGGTCTCAGGTTACACTATTTGTATGTAATTTAAGTTGTGGATGGTGTGAAAAATAGTAAAAACATCACCTGAATGTTTTCTGGCTTATAGTAATATACTTAACTCTATTTTAGAAATATTCATTATTCTTGTATGTAAATTTAATTCAGTACAGCAAGGATGTTTTAAACTAGTTTTTAAACATAAGTCATGTTTATGATCTTTGAATGAATATTTTGAAATATAAAATTCTCTGCATTTCTAATTTGAGAGTATATATTCAAGGAAACAGCTTTTTTGAGTATTAGAAGATGTATTTGTCAGACTTTAATATGTTCTAAAGTAGCATATATATCTGTAAGAGAAATAATAGTATAAGAAATTAAATGTCTTAATTGTATTGGTTTCTTTGTAGCTATTCTGTTCCACTTTTTTTTTTTTTTTTTGAGCTTAAAAGAATGATTGCAGTTAGAAGTTAGTGTGTCTACTTAAGGATACCAGCTATTTTACAGTAATAATTAAGACAGCAGTAGTTCGTGTATCCTAAGTGCAGGTAATGTGGCTTTAATCCACTGTGACTGAAGATGTGTATAGCATTTAAAAGCATAGTACAGCACCTTTTGTAGTCTAAGAACATTGTCAGCTCTTACAATTAATTTAGGGTAAAACTAGTTTCTTCAAAATATTTCATCAATTTTGAAATGGAAGTATGCTAGTATAGATGATGTGTTGATTCATTGTTATATGGCTATTT
>PVKA01003177.1:51668-113945 GCA_004027165.1 Ctenomys sociabilis
TTTTTTTTTTTTTTTTTTTTTTTTTTTTTTTTTTTTTTTTTTTTTTTTTTTTTTTTTTTTGAGACAGGGTCTCATTATGCAGTTCAGGCTGGCCTTAAGCTCACTTTGTAGCTCAGGCTGGTCTCGAACTCACAACAATCCTCCTGCCTCAGCCTCCCGAGTGCTGGGATTACAGGCCTGCGCCACCACGCCCGGCTTACATTAGTTTATTATTTTGTGACTTTGGTATGTTTCCATATATTATGTTTATTGATGAACCTGAGGGTCAGAATAGTGGGTAATCTTGAGCATGGCCACACAGAACTTTCACTGCAGAACCCAGCATATATGCAACTGGACTCTCATACACTATTGATTCAGTTAGGAAGAGCTATGCATTGAGACTCTGCCTCAGATTTCTTCCCTTTTTTCTTTTGAATCCTATTTGTTGAATTGCACTCCAGTGAAAAGTTAGCATAAAGTGGCCACATTAATTCCTGTATATAGGACGTATTCAGGCAAGCCAGGCATGGTGGCATGTGCTTGTAATCCCAGCACTCTGGAAAGCTGGAGCAGGAGGCTCTCAACTTCCAGTCCTGCTTGGGAAACCTAGTGAGACCCTGTCTAAAAATAAAGATTGGGAATGAAACTCAACATAGAGTACCCCCAAGTTCCACCCCTCCCAATTTATCTGGGCAGAGTTCCAGTCTAATGATTTGTGCTTTAATATGACACATATGTACTGTGTTTTAATAACTGTGTACACATCAGGGACACAAAAAGAGGTTCATAAAGTGAGTCAAATAATAAAGTTGATAGTGGCTGCGCAATGTGATCAGTCTATGTTCTAAATAATTTTGTTTTTATATAGTAGGATTGCCATAATGTTTTCCAGAAAGGGAACAGCTAAACTGAATTATGCTGTTGGCATCAGTAAAGGGATATTAATGTCTCTGAAGTCTGTTTCTTCCACTTTAAAGTGATCCGGTAGCCCTTTATGGTTCTGTTGTGACAGTCCTTGGTAAGGCACAGAGATTCTAAGCCCCAGTTGAGAATCTGTGGTTCACAGTTATTGCTTTAGAACTACTAAGAAGAATCAAACTCCAGTGTAGAAAACCAAGTGAGAGATGGCAGTGACAATAACTCTCAAAACTAGATAGTTTTGTGTTAGAGCTTAGCTCTGTAGTTTGATTTCATTTCAATTTAAGTTACATTATATGAGTACTGGTATAGTAGATAGCCTCTCTCAGACCCTGTTGATTAAATGAGATCATATTTATAAAGCAGCACAGTGTTGATACATACTCATAATGTCAGGTCTATTTACTAAATAAATACCAAAATTGTGTGTAAAATTGTCCCAGTTACTTTTTTTTCTATATTTGTATTTAAAACTAGTAGTAAAGTGCTCTATGTAAGTTTATGTAGACCTAAAATAATATTTTTAGTAGTTACCATAAATTTAAATACATATGCAGAAGGTGAGAATTAAGGAAATTCTTATTTTGGTAAATAAATATTCAAATAGTGGTTTTCTAAGAAATCCAGAAAGAATTTATCCAGAGTTTTTGGGTGTGTGGTATAAGAATGGTTAGTATTTAATTATTTATATGCATTTTCTCCAGTATTTGGAAACCTAGATGTTTTGTGTACATCTGTCTCTCAATTATGTGTTTATATTGAGAAGTTTTTGATAAAGGAATATTTTGCTTCATTTACAACTTTAGATTGGCTATTTTATGTTGAAAAATGTCAACTCAGTTACCCAACTCTTCCCCCCCCCCCCACTTTAGGGGTTTATCTTCACTTCTTTTCAGTGGAGGCATGTTGGGGCCTGAACTTAATCATAATGAATTTGCGATCCTTGGCTTCAAGCAAACATAATTCAGGAGGAAAAGAGTTAGCACAGGGTATTATAGGGATAATATTTTACTCATAATAAAATAAGAAAAATACACATTAATGACTGTTCTTTTGGAATCCTACCGCTTTTCAAAGAGTAAATAAGATTTTTGTGAATGCCTTACTAGAATGTGTGATTTTAAATAATCATCTACATTTGTGACATCTCAGTTTTGGTATTGCATTAGATTATGATCTATCAGTCTTGAAGTGACTTACTGTTGAAGTTGGGGACATTGGTTTGAAAGGTCTCTTCAGTTATAAGCCATAAAAATGCTGTGGTGGTTTTGGGTTTTGGCTAAAAATAGCATGTTCTGATTTCTGTGTAGGTGTTTACATTTCTTCAGTGTTGGTATTACCTTTATTTCTAGCAAATATTTCCTAAAGGTATTTTTGTCTTGTTTGTATTGTAAAATACAGGAAAAGCAAAGCTAAGGATATAAAAATCATATACAGTTTAAGACACTAAATAAGGTATTTGTTTTAGAAAATAGTAGAGAATTAGTCTTTCTTTTTTCTTTTTGTACTTCTGATGGGATGCTGAGATTAATTAAAATTGTTGCTGTTTTCATCATCTTAAAATTCATACTTAATCTTACATGGATAAAAATACTTTCAGGATTTAGACAGGTAATAAAAATTTAAAGACAACACACATGATACTTTACTAACATGCATGTAATACTTCACTATTTATAGATCCTTATGTGTACAGGATATCGTTTTGTGTTTCAGTGCAAGTACATGTGCTCATGAACTGTTAATTCATTTTCTTTGCTGCCCAGCCTAACCCTGTACTAGGAGGTTCTGACAGCCTTTTGGGTACATGTGCTTTCTCTTGTTGCTCCCATAGTCAGTGTTGGGCATTGTTAATCCTTGGGCTTTCTCTTTATCCATTATAAAACGTCTCTGTGTTTCCACCATTTACAGTGAATTTTGATGCACCAGCCTGACTGCTGTCAAGTCAGCTTCTCAGGTTTCCTTTTTGGCCATTTTGGGGTTCACGAGAGATCCCAGAGGTGCAGAGGAGGAAAGGTTGGCTACATCCAATGGGACACTTGAGGATAGCTGTGCTTTCTGTCCTCTGTATCTGTTAAGGGGATTCTGTGATCTAAGGGAGCCTTGTGGACTTGTACCTTTTGAGCAACATCACTAAGGTATTGATTGGTTTTTAGATCCAGTATTCTTCTCCACATTTCCCAAAGAAATACCTTGATTTTGAAATTAACTTTCATGAACATTGGACTTAAGATATCTCAGGAGTTATTTTGTATGATATTCATTGCATCTTGGAAGAGAATATTAACAAAAAAGCCTATCCTTTCATTCTGATGTCAATAGAAATAACAGTACCTGCAGTTAGGACTCTATCCTTTTTCTTGAAACTCGGTATTATGCTGCCCCTAGCTTTGTTTTCTGTGCTCAAGATTTCTTTAGCTATTCGGACCTTTTGTGCTACCTCATGAATTTTACTGTTGTTTAGAACAAAAATAACGTCGTTGGTTTTTTGATGGGGATTTCATTGAACTTATTCATTACTTTGAGTAGTGTGGACATTTAAAAAATGCATTAGTCCATGTTTGCTATACATTTTGATTACATTCATTGTGGGAAACTGGTCTGTGTCTATCACATATCTCAGTGTTTTTTATGTCCAGAACATTTTTTTCCCTTCATTAAACTTTGTTTTAATGGGTATCAAAATTGTCAAGTTGTTTCCATTAAAAAGTACAGATTTTAAAAAAACTAATAACTTAAACATTGCCCCCCACACACACAAATGGTCCACAAAACATTCTCCTTTCCTTCTAAATGTTTTACGATGCATTATCATTAACCAGTCCTTCACCATTAATCTTAAATGGCCAACTGGGAGAAATAGTTCTGAGATTGATTTTCCACCTCTGATTAAGACTGGGGTGTCAGGTGTCAGGGATAATATTCGTTTAGCCTTCTGACCTTTCTGGGCAGACTTGGTGACCTTGGTCAGCTCCAGCAGCCTTCTTGTCCACAGCTTTGATGACACCCACAACAATCGTCTGTCTCATATCTCGAACACCAAAATGACCCAGAGGTAAGTAGTCAGAGAAGCTCTCGACACACATGGGCTAGCCTAGAACCATGTCAACAGTGGCAGCATTACCAGATTTCAAAAACTTGGGCCCATTTTCGAGCTTCTTACCAGACCAGCAATCAATCTTTTCTTTCAGCTCAGCAAACTTGCAAGCAATGTGAACTGTGTGACAATCCAGGACAGGGGCATAGCGCCAGCACTGATCTGGCTGGGATGGTTCAGGATAATCACCTGAGCATTGAAATCAGCTGCTTCCATTGGTGGGTCATTTTTACTGGCACTTGCAACACTGTCACACTGGACATTTTTGACACGTTTTTGATGTTGAAGCCCACATTGTCCTCAGGAAGAGCTTCACTCAAAGCTTCATGGTGCATTTCATCTGACTTGACTTCAGCTGTGACACTGACTGGAGCAAAGGTGACCACCATGCTGGGTTTGAGAACACCAGTCTCCACTTGGCCCAGAGGGACATTGCCATTACCACCAATTTTGTAGTCATCCTGGAGGGGCAGCCACAAAGACTTGTCAGTTGGGTGAGTGGAAGGATGCAGTACAAAGTTTCAAGCAGTGTTGTTCTGCTGGCATTGCCATCTTTACGAGTGACCTTCCATCCTTTGAACCAAGACATATTAGCACTTGACTCCAGCATGTTGTCACCATTCCAATGAGAAATTGGCACAAAAGCTACAGTGTCAGGGTTGTAGCCAATATTCTTAATGTAGGTGCTGACTTCCTTAACAATTTCCTCATAGCTCTTCTGGCTGTTAGGGTGGCTCTGTGGAATCCATTTTGTTAACACCAACAATTGTTTCACAGCTGGTATGTAAGCCAGAAGGACGTGCTCATGGGTCTGCCCATTCTTGGAGATAACAAACTTCGAATTCACCAACACTAGCAGCAACAATCAGGACAGCACAGTCAGTCTGAGATGTGCTTGTAATCATGTTTATGATGAAGTCTGTGTCCACGGGCATCAATGATGGTCACATAATACTTGCTGGTCTTAGATTTCCACAGGGAGATGTCAGTGGTGATAACCACGCTCACGCTTGGCTTTCAGCTTGTCCAAGACCCAGGCATGCTTGAAGGAACCCTTCCCTATCTCAGCAGGCTCCTTCTCAGATTTTTCAATGGTTCTTCTGTCCATTTATAGGTCAGATTGCTGCTGGTGGTGGACTTGCCGTTGTCCAATAACAATGATATTAATGTGAGTTTTTTCCTTTCCTGTGTTGGCTTTGATTTAGTGGTGGTTTTCACTACACCTGTGCTCTTGCAGCAGTCCTGTTGCAAAAAAACTCTGTCCAGAACTTTTTAAAATACTAAGTTTTGCAATCCATGAACATGGGAAGGTCTTTCCATCTTTTATTGATTTCATCTTTTTTTCATTAACATTTTATAATTTTCATACATGAAAATATTTCATACAAATTTATTCCTAGATATTTTACTATTACTACTACTTATTTTTTATTGCTACTATAAATGAGACTGCTTTCATGATTTCTCAGCAAAGTCATTATTGGCACTATATATGGAAAAACTTGATTTTTCTGTGTTAATTTTTGTTTCTTCTGTTCTAACAGCTATTTTGGTGGAATCTTTAGGTTTTTCTGTGTATAAAACACCTCTGCAGACAGTGATTTTTGACTTGTTCCTGTACTGGTTGTATACCTCCCTTCCCCTCCCTTTTTCCTTTTTCCTTTCTCCTTTCCTTTCCTTACATTTCTGGGTAGAGTTTCTACTGTATTGAATAAAAATAATGAGAGTGAACACCTTTGTCTTGTTCCTGATATTAGAGGAAATGTTTCAACTTTATCTAACTCTTTTGATATTTACTTATTTTCACTAAACTGATTTCATCTGTAGGGGATTTGGGGACTTTTTTTTTTTTTTTTTTTTTCTTCTGTATTTTAAGGAAGGGTCTACAAGGAGTTCAAGGTCTCACAACTAGATCGGATTCATAGTGATCCTCCTGTTTACAACCTCTCAAGTGCTGAGATTAAGTCATGTACCACCACACCCAGTCTCAATTGCCTTCTCCGGTAGCCTTGGGGGTGGGGCTGGCACTGCAGGCCAGGGAATGGAACTTCTGGCCCCTGATTTGGGGACTTTGTTAGCAGTAAGTGAAAATAAATATGTCATTTGGGTGGAGAGGGCAGAAAGACTTTTCTGTGTATTGAGGGTAAATATATATATGAAAACTAAAGAAATTTTCATTTTTCTAATCAGAAAAAATTTAAGGCAACATATATGACTTAAAGTTTTTAACTAGCATTAAGGGTTCTATTTGCTTTGAGCATGGGTTGACTCTTAGAGAATTGGTCAAAAATTATTTCTTATGTTAACCCCAGGGATAATAACATCGTTGTAGTTAATGCAGATATTTCCAGTATATCCCTTGAAAAGGTAAATTTTGTACTTAGATATCTACCAAGAGTTGTTCTCCAAATTGTAGTCTTTACTAAATCAAAGTCAGGCAATGATTAGTTTTCTGTGTTGAAAGGAAGGAATGGTAAGTATCAAAGCAAGCTCCTGGGATCTGATTTCATGTGAAACCATTCCTGTCTCCTGAGGCTGTGCCTAAGAGATCTATTTTGAGTTGTCAGACTATAAAGTCAGTACTTTTATTTATCATCATTTTAATACACAGTACTCTCTTGAACCTTAACTTTTAGAGTTATAAACAAATTATAGTGTAAGCAGTTTATCCTTCTTGACTTTTAACACTTTTAATATATTTTGGCTCAGTCCTTGAAATAATAGGATGAATGTTATTTAGATGTTCAAAGTGTGTTATAAAACTTGTGAGGATATGATCCGAGGAACACCCACAGTACAGTACTCCTTAAGCCAACTTCTTACTGTTTCATACAAGAGAAGGGAAGTCTGGAAACATGAACCAATTTGCTGTTGGCAGAGCCGGAAGCAGTTCTTGCTCTCCTACCTCAAGCCCATGGTTTTCTCCACTTTATCAAAATTAACTCCTTATTGGGATGTTTGTACTGGTACTGGAGAGCCCTTTCTTTTCTCATTTTTTTTTTTTAAACCAATGAAATTTTGCTACACAGAATCTTTTACTTTGTGTTGTTATAAATTGTGGATTTTTTTTTTGAAATTCTTTTAAAAGCCCAGCACTCCAAAAGTAAATTGTAGTCAACTTCAACGTGGGAATAAACATACAATTTTTTTTTCAATACTACTGTGCAGCATTTTAAATTGTCCTTTTTAAATAATAGCACTTAGTAAATATTAAATGAGGGAGTCATTGTTTTGAGATAGTGCCCCATGCAGTGCCATACATACTTGGTTTTTGTGCTCATCACAAAGAAATAATATTTATTGATTTTGCTTATAAATTTAATTTTCTACTTTCTGTGTGATTTAGAATTTTTATTTTCTAGAATTTTTTTGTTTTGTCTCATATGTAATGGTATAGTTGTTTCTGAAAATACAAATGATTTGAGTAGTGAAAAACAGTAGATTTAAAGGTAGGAGAAATTTACATCAACTTGAGCTAAACATTCCTTATCTGAATGAATAAACTGAACTATATTTCAACTCTAAAATTATATACATATTTTTGTAATTGTAGAGAAAAACATGTAGACTCATTGTAGGCTTCCTTCTCTGCATTATTTTTCATCTCTGATCTGTCACAATTCTTTTTTTAACCTTTTTTTTTTTTTTGATACAGGGTCTCACTATGTAGGTGTACTACCACCACGCCCAATTGCTGTGGCTAGCACAGTGTGCCCAGGGTTTTGGTCTCTGCACAGCATGTGGTATCCAGGATAAAACCTGGGTCATTGAGCTTGCCAGACAGGCACTTAGACTGCCAAGCTATCTCTCCAGCTCTTGATCAGTCATAGTTAGACTTTGTACTCATCATGCCACTGAAACCGTGTCAAGTTCAGCAGTTGTATAGTGCTATTAAGACCAGTCGTGTTTTTTCAGGACCATCAGACTGGCAGTATTTTATATGTAGTTTCCCCTCCTTCTCAGCTGCTTCTGTGCAACTTCCTAAGTAAGTTAAAATATACTGCCTTTTTTTGTTTGTTTTTGATGAGGGAAGTAGTGGAGATGGAACCCAGAACATATATACAGAGTTGTATTCCCAGCCCATGTTTAAATTCTTTTTGGGTCCAGGGAGATAGCTTGGTAGAATAAGTGCTTGCCTGGCAAGTGCAGGGTCCTGAGTTCAATCCTTGGTACCAAAAAAAAAAAAAAAAAAAAAAACACTTAAAAAAATTTTTTTTTTTTGCCTAGTCTGGAGTTGAACTTGGGATCCTTCTGCTTCAGTGGTTCAGAGTACTACAATTACAAGTATGTGCCACTATCCTGGCCAAAAATTTATCTGTTTGTATCGTTTTCATGCCTGAATACCTCCAGTGAGTTTCTTCTTGCCTAGACAAGTTTTTGGAAAACTCTAAAAGCAATTTGTTGGTAGAGACTGTGAATGAGTATTAGTTGTTTAAAAAAAAAAAAAAAAGAACCATGAATGGAAAGTATAGAAAATATTAGTGGATGTAATAAGGTTGTTTTTGTAAAAGTTTTTATTTTAAACTACTAGTTGGTGTTGAGTAGTGTAAGTGTATATGAACACAAGGTCATAAATTTTTTTAATGTATTTGGTCTCATTCACAGCTTGGACTCATGGTGATCCTCCTGTTTTCAGGCCCACCAGCGCTAGGATTACAGGTGTGTGCCACTATGCCAGGTCTCGGTGGCCCGCTTAGAGCACCTAGAGGTAGAACTGACACAGCATGTGGTGCTGGGGATTGAACCCCGATCCCTACACTTGTCTAAGCAGGTGCTTAAGACTACTAAGCTGTATCGCTGGCCCTTGAACGCCCGGTCATGATATATACTTTTTCTTTTGAGTCACACTCAGAAAGTTTGTGAATCCATGAATGTGAAACACTCAGATATTCTTGTGTGGTACTGAAGACCTTTCACTGTGGTGGCTAAGTCTTCCTTTCTACTCAACTCTATGGCAGGACCTTCTTTCTCACCCTGTGCTGGTGCATGTGTGTTCACTGCCTTGTACTCATGGCATCACTTCACTTGGTGTCACTTACTCTCGCTATTGCTATTTACTATAGCTGCTCGCTACAGCTGTTTCTTTTTCATCCTTAAAATCCTGACTGCATTTTCCTATCAAATAATGTCACATTATAACAGAGTTTCCCTTTCTTTCCAGTTTGTTTTCTTCGTTTCCTTTTTCTCACTTTCCTTCACTCCCTCTTTACTCTTCCCACCTCCACACATTGGAAACAGCAGATAATATTTGCATTGAGCAAAAGAAAATCTATACTCTCATAGAAATAGTGCTCAGCCAATCACAGTACTTATCGAGCATAATATCTTCTTTCTTATAAAACCTGTTACATAAATGATAGGTAATGCTAAGGTCTTTGGGGAGAAAGAAAACAAAACAACAATCTAGGGACCAAAGAGGTTTTTGATAGATGCTATTTGAGACAGAACAGTCAGAGCAGGCCTCTCTCAGTAGGTGCCATCAGAACCAAAGGGAAAGGAGTGTGACATGTGGATGTCTTGGGCAGAAGGAAATGTGTATTACCATAGCTTCATGCGTAAGTCAAATCTGGAACCTACCTAGAGCTCCATTAGCTGGTGAAGGCATAAGCAACTGTGATGCATTCATATAATTACATGCTGCAATAGTCACAATAAAATATAGCACAGATATTACAATATCTCAGATGCATTTTATTACATGGAAAAAATCAGATAAAAAGACTAGGGTTTTTTGATTGCTTAATTCTGACATTCTAGAATTGGCAAAACTGTAGTGATAGAGAACAGATCATTAATTATAGGGTACGGGGGAATGGAAAAAAGGGATTGATTAGAAACTTTTGTGGGCTGGGGAGATAGCTCAGTAAAATAAGCACTTACCTGGCAAGTGCAGGGTCCTGAGTTCAATCCCTGATACTGCAAAAAAGAAAAAAAAGTTTTGGAATTCATGAAGTTTTTATCTATTTTAATTTTGGTAGTATTTATTTTGTATTTGGCAAATAAAAGTATACATCATGGCATATTTTACTATGTGGTAAGTCTAACTTTAAAACTTTCTTTGTAAATATCTTAGTATAAGGTATTCCTGAGGTTTGTTGAAATGTACCATTTTTATCTCTTGCAACAAATAGGGCTAAAATAAATTCTCACAGATAGAATGGGAATAATTTCAACTGTAAATAAGTGTATCCAAGCATGAATTTGGAGCTCTAGAGAGGAATACTTGCTTGCATTCCATAAAAATATTTTGAATACCACAATCAGAAATGCCGTTTCATATGATGTGAGAGATAAACCGTTGCTAGTGTTGGATCCAATGTTGGGTGAAGGTATTGTTAATGTCTTATTAAAGGTTCAGTAGGTGTTTCTCTCAGTTTTCATCACTATAAATTTTTCTTAATTCAATAAGAAAGGAAAATCTAGCCGAAGTCATAAAAATTGATTCTGTTGTAGAATTTTTCATTAAATACTGCAATCCCTAGAGGCCTAAATGTTGACTTTTACCAAAAGATACTCATGAGCAAAAGTTTTAAAGTTATAAGATGGATGATGTAGCACATGAGATAAGACAAAAAGTTAGGGGGGCCAGGGAGATGGCTCAGTGGAATAAGCGCTTCCCTGGCAAGCGCAAGCGCAAGGGCCTGAGTTCAATTCCCGGTTCTGCCAAAAAAAAAAAAAAGACAAAAAGTTAAGAAGAAATACGTACTAAGCTCCCATTCCTTGTTTTGAAAATTGGCCATACTACCAAAATTTACTCTTAAGAAATTTCTTGACAGGATCTCTTCCCAGGTGAGGGAAGTTCAAGGTGATGAGTTCTAGCAACTTTATAGGAAAGACAGGTTATGTTATCATTTTGTTAGGTCTTTTAGTGAGCCCAGTCTGGACTCAGAAAGTTCTAAGGCACATACCAGGAGAGCATTAGAATTTATGTACCTGAAGTAGACATTGTTGGTTGTCATCTTTCCTTTGTTCTTGTCAGGCATTAAATGAAAGTGTAAAGGAAATGATGACTTTGGCTGGGTTTTAGTGATACTAGCAGCTATCTATTCACAGCACTTAACTCATTTGGAAAGTTGGGGTTCTGTCTTCTCAGAGATCCTAACATGCTCTTAACAATTCAAATTTAAGACCTTTTTTTTGAGGGAGGGAAGCCATTTTATTATCTTACTAGATTAATACCCAAAAATGAGACTGCCAGATTGTATAGTCTGTGTTTAATTGTATAAGAAACTGCCTAAGGGTTATCCAGAGTGATCATGCAGCATTGCTTCCCCTCTAACAATGCAGGAGTACTTCACTTAGTTTGCATTCTCTCCAGTGCTTGCGATTGTCAGCCTTGAACATTATAGCTATTCTAGATGGTATATTAAAATTTCAAAGTGTGGTTTTAATAAGTAATGATATTGAGCATCTTATTTGTCATTCAGATACCTTCTTTGTTCAAATATGTGTTTCTGTCTTCTCAGTTTTTATTGTTGGGTGTGGAATTTTCAGTCATCATCTTAATTAGTAGTGAGGTTTTCCTCTATATCCTTGACACAAGTCCTGTATCTTTACAGGACTATTTGTAAAGTATATACTTTACAAATCCAGTATTTCCTTCCAATATGTGGTATATTTCTTTTCATGCTGGCATGATAGTTTGGTATGAGTGAGCCTAATATCATCACAGAGCTCTTATGTTTTTTTTTTCCTTCTGTGTTTCAGAAGGAAACACAGAACCTGACTTTTAAGTTTATTGATTCTTTCTTTAGCTGATAAGGCCATCTAAGAAATTTTCAGATCAGTTTTTTATTTCTAGACCTTTTACTTAAATTATTTTGGGGTAGGGCCTATGGTGTAGCTCTTTGCTGCAGCCCCTCCTCTGTCTATACATTCTGCATGTTCACTGGAGCCATTGCTGTGTTTTGTGTCTGGATGCTCCTCCAAAGCCTTACACTTTTTTGGGGAGGGTGCTTTTTGGAGTTGGCTGAATCTAGAGATTGTGATTGAATCATTGTCTAAAATTGAAATTGTTTGTATGAGTGCTATACCCACCTTGGGCCAGGCAGCCTATATATAATATAGGGGACAGAAAGAAACTTCTTTTGTACTTCTGTTTACTCTTGATGCTTTTGCTGCTTTTGGCCACCATGAACTATTGTGTCTTTGCTGTGCCACTCTGCTTTGTAGCCGGCTGATTACAGTCTGAAACCACCACAAACTGAGCTAAACCAACTTTTCCTTTCCTTAATTTTGAGTGTCAGTTATTTTGTTGAGAAAAGTAACCAGCAAAATATAATAATGCTAATTATTTAAAAGTCCTATATAATATTTCCAATATTGGCACCATCGCTGATACAGATAATAATAGTGTGGGTTTTCAAATTCATTCCAATGAGTTGTCATATTGCTTCTTGGAGTCTTAATTATTTTTTATTTTATTTTATTTTTGTTGACTTAATATCATTTGTAGAATTACAGCATAAATTGGACTAAATACTCTTTATACCTGGAAATGGGCACCGTCTGATAAATGAGAGACCTGGAGTTACATAGTGCTTGATCCTGGTGGAGATTTTGTTGCCGCATTGGTCTTTCTTGCACTAGACTTCACTTTGTTCTGGTGGAAATGGCCCTGACATGGGGCTTACTGTGGGGGTCTGTGTTGCTGTATTGTTTTCTCATTCTGCTCAGATCTGGGCCCAAGAATGTTTCCTACTGCTTCTCCTGTGGCTTAAGCTTAAGAAGATAGTCTGGGGGGGAGGATGAGTTTCATATGTGTGGCACAGATGTTACTTTTGAAAAATTCTTAAAGCTTTAGCTTTTCTTCTACCCATTTTTACAGTAGTTACCTCTTCCTTGCTTCAGAATAGTAGTACAGCTTATATATTTATTTGATCTTGAGAGGTATTAATTATTCCTTGGAATTTGTTTGTTTGGTGTCTTATAACTATAGTTCTCTGATGGACTGTAGAAGAGTTTTGGCTTTGGAGATGTTCTCAATGCTTCTTATTTATTTGTGTACTTTAGAGAGAAGGCCTCACTATGTTTCCTTCCTGGCCTCAATCAATCTTCCTGCTTCAGGCTCCTAACTACCGTGGTTCTGGATTTTTCTCTTTGTGAAGGTTGGGAAATGGGGAAGAGGGGGAGGGAGGGAGAGAGGAAGAAAAGGAAGAAGAGAGAGAATGAAAATGACTCAGTGTGTGTAGCTTTTTACCTCCTGAAGAACTTACCTAGAACTTTGAATTTTTAACTTTTAAAAATTGAAAAAACTTGGATACATTTTTATAAAATATGAATCCATGAAGAAGTACCTGTTTACAGCAGACTACCTCAGATTGACTTGCCGGTTCCTTACCTCTTGACATTGGGCGGTTTTTGGTGGAAAATTGGACAAGTGCTGAGGCTTATACTATGTAAGACAACAAAGACAGGGAAGCCCACTTAACATGTTGGGGGCATCAGGAGACTGACTGGCCCTGTGGGTGGAGAGCTCTGACGGTCATGAGAACTCCTTCCAGCTGCCTCTGTCCTTTCCCAGCTGCCTCTGTCTATAGGCTGGCAAGGCTAGATGCTGTTGCTTCTTACATTTTGTAGTTGTTAGGCCTTATAAAGTTGGTAATGAACACTGAACCACATATATACCAAAGTAGATTTTTTTTTTTTGCGGAACCAGGGAATGAATTCAGGCCCTTGCGCTTGCCAGGGAAGTGCTTACTGCATTGAGCCATCTCCCCTGAAGCACATATAAACATCGTATAAACTGTAGTCTTAAATCCTGAAAACAATTCATTTTGATAGATTCTATTTTTCTTAACAAAAGAGAAACCAGATTTAGAGTGATAAATGACTTTCTGAGGTTATAAAAGGAAGAGATCCCAGAATTGGGGTCTAGGCCCTGTTGGCCTCTGACCTAGAACTACTTGTCTCACCCTGTACTTTCTGCTTTACCCGTTTCAGACCACCTGCTTGTGGGATGGGTGGAGTAGGCAGAGGGTCTCTCTATTATATCTGGGAGGATGTGTACATGCAGCGCACATTACTCACTGCTCTGTGTATGTGCATACCTGTCATGTGAACACTGCAGGTGTCTGTAGTGTAGTAGTTGCAAGTAAATTTTAGTGAGTGTGCAGACACACAGGATGAGGTTGCAAAGAACAAGAACCATCTCCTCAGTACTTAGGAGTGGGTTGTGAAAGAGTTTTGGCTAAAGAGAAATAATTAAATATCTTCTAAAGGATTTTATTGTCTTCAAAAAAGTGACAAGTGACTGGTACTGCATCTCCTTTCCTTCTGATGTAATGTTCACCCAAGTTGGAAAATGTGGCAGTGGTTATCTAACAGCAAGTCTGGGAATGGAGCATCAGCTATAAGGTAGAAGACATGGTCCTTTGTTGTGCCTTGGAGCAGCTATTCTATCCTAGCAACCACTTGAAGGCAGCAGTTTTAGCTAAGATTTAAACCACTGTTGGTTAAGCTGTTATTTTTAGTGCATGTCATTTTAATTGACACAGCTAATTATTTTGTTTCTATGTAGGATCTTTTTGAAAGGGAAGGATAACATAGTTTATGGAGGTTGGTTGTGCTTACCACTGTGTATGTAATATTTATATACTGTATTATAATATTACTTATTTAGTCATTTTGAGTCAGGGTTTCACTGTGCAGTTCAGGCTGGCCTTGAACTCACTTTGTAGCCCAGGCTGGCCTCAACCTCTAGTGATCCTCTTGCCTTAGCCTCTAAGAGCCGGGATTACAGGCCTGCACCATTATGACTGGTTGTGGAACATTATATGGCCTGGATCTCTTTATGGCCAGATGTAATTCACATCTGCTAACCTATGTACAGCTTTTAGTTTACTACTTTTGTTAATCACAAATAATAGTATAATTAGCAAAATGATTTGTATCAGATTGAGCTTTGACTTTGGTGGCATATTTCTGTGGCTGATTAGTAATTTAATGCAAAGCTTATTGTTTTCACTGAAGTCTGTAGTTTACCTAAAAAAGATAAAAAATATCAGGACTGGTCCTCAAGAGATCTTTATTGCTCTTTTAGATCTATCATCTTCACAATTCTTTCCTAATGTACTGTGGGTATTCTTTCCTTTCATAGGTCATAAAAAAATTATTCGTGTACTTATTTTCAGGTAGGTGTTAAAAGAAAGTAACTAAGTTCATATTCTAAAGACTTAACAGAGTACATAGTCTTTGGAATACATCTGTCTTTCACTCCTTGGCTGGTAGGATAATTTATATTTAAACATAATCTGTCCTTTTACTTGATGTCAGCTACTCATTAGTCTTCATTGATTGTAGATAGTTCATTATTCATGAACTGCGTATTGCCTATCACTCTGAGCAAGTGTTATGATTCCTGGGGAAAGAATGATCCTCAAGAGGCTGAGGAGATAGCTTGGTGATCTAAGTACCTGCCCGGCAAGGGCAAGAGAACCTGGGTTTGATCGCCAGTACCACATACTCTGGCATGCCAGTATTCTGGGCATGCCATGCCTACCACTGAAACTGGGCATATGCCTGTAATCCCAGCAATGAGGAGGCTGAGACAGGAGGATCACTACAAGTCTGAGCTGTGTATAGAGACCCTGTGCCAAATAAATAAATAAATAAATATTATAATAATTATTTTCTGTATTTAGTATAGGATTTACATGGTCTCAGTACATAGACTGCATAGTGATTCTTCTGTTCTCAGCCTCCCAAAGCTGGAGTTACAAGGGTGTGCCATAACGCCTAGTCTCAATCACCATCTCAGTGCACCCCAGGGATCAGGGATGAGGCTGACACGATAGGCCTAGGGATTGAACTCCTAGATCTTGCATCTGCCTAAGCAGGTGCTTTATTTTGCTGAGCTATTTGTCCAGCCCTGGATTTTTCTTAAGATATTTCTAAATTAAATAGAAAGTCCTCAGGTTACATTAAATATGTGTTATTTTGCACACACTTGCTTATTTATTTATATAATATTTATTTATTTATTTATTTATTTATTTATTTATTTATTTATTTATTGAGCCAGGGCCTCACTGTGTAGTTCTGACTTGTATCGTGTAGCCCAGGCTGGCCTAAAACCTCATGGTGGTCTTTCAGCCTCAACGTCCAAAGTGCTAGGATTATTGGTGTCTACCACAATGGCTGGAGATTTTTAAATTTCATCATATAAGAGACTGAGATTTTAAGCATTAAAAGGTATTTATGCTTATTTTAGTATAGTTATTCTAGTAAGGGTAAACATTGGGAACTTGATTCCCTTTACCATATTTGGACTTTCTTTTGAGAACTTACTGAATAAAATTCTAGTTGTTTAAAAAAAACAGAATTCAAGTATTCTGAAGATTTTCTACCTGAATTACTAAATTATTGTCTTTTTTAAGTTTGGATTTTTCCTTTGACTGTAGTAGGTCATAGTAGCTATAAGTTAGAATTTATGGGCAGTAATTTAAGTGAAAAGTGGCAGTGAAGCCTACTTCCAGTATTGATAATATTGATCATTTGTAAATTATGGTTATTTTTCAGGGTAGTTTTGTTTATATCAGTATATATTTGTCATAGAGTTGTGCAGTAATATATTCAAGGCAAAACTACTATATTTAATTTCCCAGCAGTTAACGTGAGAATTGAAGGTTTTGGATGTCCAGAAATGCATTGTGTTAAAGTTTGGAATGACTAAATGGGTAAAGTACAGAGGCCTTATAAATGAAAGCCTGGGCTCTAAAATCAGGAAACCTTTGTCTTACTCCACTTAAAGTCATTTTGGGGGGTGTGTGTGTGTGTGTGTGTGTGTGTGTGTGTGTGTGTGTGTGTGTTTTGGTGGAATTGGAGATTAAACTCAGGCCCTTGTGTTTGCCAGGCAAGCACTTATTCTACTGAGCTATCTCCCTGGCCCCTTAAAGTCATTTCTGATGTATTGTCACCATATCTGAGATATGTAAATTATCCTGAAAATAAGCATGCTATATAAAATTGCACTATAGAAACCAGAAGATTTGGGAAAGTGAATGATAAATTTTAGGGAAAGGAGAGTGAAAAGACTAAGATGGGATAGGTACTTGAAATAACTCCTCATGATAAATGTATTCATTATGTATCATAAACATATACTAATAAAAAACTTTTAAAACCCGACTTGTGATACATTTTTTAAATTGACCATAACTGTCAGTAAATATTCCAAAATATTTAACATTTTGTGTTGAAAAAGACCTGAATTATTCATTTGTAGAAGTGGGTGCAAGGAGTGTTGCAGCTTGTAAATTGTGAGGTTATAGAAGGTTATTTGTTTGGTTTTTTTTTCATTTATTTTTATTTTATTAAAATACAAATGTCAATCAGACAGTTTCAAGACACCTTAACCATACAGAGTCGATGAATTAATACATTGCAAACTGTTTTCATAACATTTTGGTATTGTACAAAGTGCATACATGATATTATATTTACAGGTTTTTTTATAGCTGAATTATTTGGAATCAGAGGGAGAGTAGCAATAGATCTACAGATGGCAGTGAGCTGGGAGAAGTGCTAGATGGATAGTTGTGTTAATTTTCTTCATTTACCTCATTTTTCTTGTGGCTAGTTCATCCATAAGCTAATAAAAAGTTAAGAGTTAAGCTTATATTTCTCCCTATTGTATTAATTTCCTTGGAATGTGCACTTTCAAAATGAGTGAATTGTAGCATTAATTTTTTACCATCAGTGACATTTGGCACATTATTTAACCTTTCAGATACTTGATTTTTTTTTATGTGTAAAATAGGGTTGGGAGTGTGGATGGACCTTTTGGAGATAGGAGAGTTAAGGGAATGTATGCATGCAAGTTTAGATACATATTAGTAAAAGTGAAATTATTGTCTCATTTAGAGAAATAAAAATGTGAAAACATGTTTTAATGATTCTTTCTCTACTCATGTTGCAGGTTATAGAACTTTTTTTTTTTTTTTTTTTTTTTTTTTTTGGTACAGGATCTCAGTGTGTGGCTTGGACTTGTAGTGATCCTCCTGTTTTCAGTCTCTCCAGCACTGGAATTACAGGCATACACCACCATGCTAAGACTTGGTTCTTAATCTTTCATCTTTAGTATCATTACCATAGAGTAAAATTTCCATGTTCTTAGCCCTAAGGCATGTATTGCCTTCTCCATTACCCTAGTTCATCCATCCTTCATAACACTGCCAAAGTGGTAATGTAGTGGAGCCATTTCGTTGCTCAGAATCCTCTCCTTACTCCATCATCTCCTCCTAGACACTATGCATTGTAGTCATCCTGACTGACTAAACTTTGGAGGTGTCTGAGCATACCTGTGTGGGCTAGTCCCATCCACCTTCTCACGGTATACACTGCCAACAATATATGCATTTTATAGTAATTCTTTCCCATCTTTATGACGTCACCAAAGTGTAAGTCCATTTTGCTTAGATATCCTGTGTTTTATTGTGCTTATCCCCCGGTTGATCATGTAGATACTCAATAAAGTATTATCAAAGGCAGGGAAGGAAAATTTGTTTTAAAAATGAGCACCTCGGTCTCATGTTAATGAATTATTCACTTCAGGTTTTATCATCTATTGCTTAAGACTTTAAAGTGTTTAGAATATCTCTGCAGTATAGGTAGTGGTTGAGAGCAGTCTCTCAAGCCAGACATAGACTGTCTTGGCTCAGCTGCTACTGCCTTGATGAATTTAGATAATTTGCCAAACCATAAGTGTCCTAGTTTCTTTATCTGTAAAATGAGAATAAAAATATTTCATAGGCTTATTGGCGTAATTAAATGAACTGTTACTGGTAAACCGTATAGAATGTTTCTTAGTACATGGTTAGCACTCAGTAAATGTTAAAGCTATTGTTCCCAATTATTTATTGTTTTGAGAATAGGTGCCCCTGCTGAGCCAAATGAGCCTACTGGTATATAACCTGTTTTGAAATTTAAGAACTTTGCCTTGCATTAACTCTAGAGCATCTTCACCACATTCTTCCTTAGTTACTTATGATGTAATACTTCTCAGCAGCTGAACAATAAAATTGGGACAGCTGAAGGTGTCAGTCACTGATAAAATGTAATTGACAGTGTAGTTCATTTACATGGGGTGTTTTATAAAGGCAGACCAACTTTTGTATTAATCATTATGGCATTAGCACATTCAAATTCTTGTTTCTTGAGTTACATGTTAATGTAGCTCTTAATAGGTATTTAGCTACTAAAAATGAGTAAAAACAATAAATAGTTTTAAAATTTCAGAAACTTTAGTGAAGAATAATAATTGTTAAATATAATGGAGGTTGCTTTATAAAATTAGAAAAATATTCTGTATTCTTACTGCAAGTTCTTTCTGTTTTTAAAGTATAATTTCCTTGTATAATATGCTTTTATATCATTAGTCTTTACTTTTACCCTTATCAGAATAATGTAGAGATCTTCCTCTGAAGGATATGACTTTGACAAGAATCCAGTTAAAGGGGAAAGACTTTACACTGTATATGTGTTTTTTTTTGTTGTTACTGTTGTTTTTTTTAGGGAAGGGTCTACAGAGTATTCAGGGTCTTCATTACTAGATTGGACTCCTAGTGATTTTCCTGTTTACACCCTCCCAAGTGCTGGGATTACTGGTGGGTGCCACCACACCCAGTCTCAGCCTCCCTGGGGGCAGGACCAGCTCAGCCTGCAGGGGTAACTAACACCTCCTCCCCCCACCTGCTTGCAGGAGCTTTAATATGCTGAGCTTATATGCTTTAGACATTTTTTCTTCTGAAATGTATTATGATTAAAAATAGCACTTATTTTCTGACACTACAATTGAAGTTTTTAGCATTGCATTGATAATGCTATTCACATTTTTTATTTTATTAGTTTATTTTATTTATTAGTTTATTTTTCAGTTTACTCAGGTATATTTTACATACCACAGAATTCACTAATGCCTTGATTTTTGGTGAATGCAGCATTGTATAACTTACTACTGTAATTCAGGTTTAAAACACTGCTGGTAATTTAATCCTTTTGGACATGTGTAAATGGAATCATAAATCTATTTTTCCACCTGGACTTTTTAGTGTAATAATTGCTTTTGGGGTTCATCTGTGTTATAGTATGTATCAGTATTTCCTACATTTTTATTGCTAAATGATATTCTGTTGAATGGGCACACCACATTTTGTTTATCCATTTACAGTTGATTAATGTTGGGTATGGTTCCCTTTCTAGTTTTTAGCAGTAGTACTACTGTGAACATTGCATATATTTTGTTGTGTGGCCATATATTTTCTTGGATAGATTCTTAAGATTAGAATTGCTGGGTTACCTAGTCAGTTTGTCATTATTTTTATGAAAGTACCCACCTGTTTTCCTAGGTAGTTGTACTATTTTTTACTAGCATTATATGACAGTTATATATATATATATATATATATATATATATAACATCCAATCTCTATGGTGAGGATGGATGGATATATATTGTTACCATCTCCATGATTCTAGTGAAGCAAGTTTATGGGAAGTTATATCTCATTGTGTTTGATTTGTATTTTATTAGTGGCTAACAATATTGAAAATCTTCATTTTTTATTATCCATTTGCATGTTTTCATCAGACAAATGTCTATTAAAATCTTTGTCCATTTTTATGTTAAGTTGGTTTTATTTTATTATTTAAAGAATTTTTTAATATGATGTGCATATGTTTTCTTTAGCAGGAGTTGCATTCTGAGTCCCATTTTTATTTTTATTTGAGGCACAGTCTATCTTAAGTTTCCCCAGCTATGCTCAGACTTGCAATCCTACAGCCTTGACTTCCCAGAGTGCTGGGATTGCAGATGTGTGCCACCACTCCCCATTATAATTACTACTTTTTTATTATCTTCCATTATCCTCCATGTTAGACTTGTTGATTTTTGCAACCTTAGATCTGTTAAAGAACTTAAGAGAAAAACGTTTTAAAGGTCTTTTCTTCTCATATTTACTTATTATTATTATTTTTTAGGGAGGTTGTTTGTATTGAGGATTGAGCCTGGGGCTTTCACGCTGAGCTACATCCCCAGCTCTTTTTAACATTGTTTTGAGAAAGGGTCTCTCCAAAGTTGCTGAGTTGCCTGTGTTGAGTTCTTCATCTGCTATGCTGCTACCTCAGTCTTAGCAGAGTGGTATCACAAAGTGCTACCATACTTACTTTTATTTTTATTTTTATTTTCTTTTTCTGTTATTAATTTTATTGAGAAAGAAGTATCAGTGAGACAGTTTCAAAACAGATTAGTAGGACAGTTACAATAATTAATACATTGTATATTTTTACACAGAACCTTAGAAATCTAACCGTATACAGCATTGTAGCAGGACAGTCATATGACATTGTTTTTCTTGTCTCTTGTTTTCATTTAATACCTTTTTTAAAAACAAACATTTACTTGAGAGACAGAATAGCAGTAATTGATATGATACTAGAAGCAGTACATATTTAGAAGACCAGAATGACAGGCATTCCAACAATACCCTTAGTATTGCACATTGTTATCTTCAGTGCAGTTGCTTAGTTCACGGGTATCAGCATATATTGTTAAGGTAGGGTGAGACTCCTACCAATTAACTGCTAGTTTCAAAAACCTGCTGAAGATTCTCAGGATCATTGCCTTATCCATCTTGTTTGTATAAATGTATGGTTTTGCCCTGTCATGTTTCCTAGCTTTTCTCCTTCCCCTCCCTTCGTTATTTAATTTTTTTAATTTTTCCATAATTTTATTGAAGAACAAATAGCAATGAGACAGTTTCAAACCAAATTAGTAGGACAGATTCAATAATTACTACATTGCATATTGTTTTTTAGGGGTTATTTGTTGTACAAAGTGCAGACATGATATTCTATTTACAAACACTATTAGAGCAGAACCCTCCATTCATTGAATTAAGAAAATGTAGCTGTATACCTATCTTTTTTTCATAGCTGATATATAGTACAGTTTCAATAATTAATATTTCTTACATTGTTATCTTCCTAGTGGTTATCCATAGTATAAGAAGCAGACAGAATATCCTGTCCAAACACTATTAGTGCAAATCTTTCTTCTCATAGAATTATGTGAAAGTAGCTGCATATTTATCCTAACTATTCTGTATATACAAATACAGAGTAGTCCTTCCTTTGTATCCCCTTTTTTTGTTTAGTCCTGTCAAAGGTGGGTATTAAAGCACTTTTCTTTTGCTGGGTTTCAGATAACCTTGTCATGTCATTTCCTTTCAAATTGAAATACTTAGTACTTTTTCTGAGGGAAAAATACTAAAATATGCTAGCAATCTGTTTCTTGTTTATATTTGAAAATGTCCTTTTCCCTTCATCTTTAAAAATGGTTTATTAGATATTATGTATTAAGGTTTTTTCCTTTTAGCACTTTGCACACAATCTATTCTTTCTCACTTTCATTGTTTTAAAATAAGTCGTTTCATCTTATTGTGATTCCTTCTTTTGAAATGAATCAGTATTCTTTCAGTGTTTTAACATTTTCTCTTCAGTATATAATCTAGGCATGAGGGTTTTTTTGCTTGTTTGTTTTGTCTTTAGGACATTGCATATTGTTTTCATAATGGTTATTCATAGTACAAGATGGAGACTTGATATCCTGTCTAAACACTATTAGAACAAATCTTTCTTCTTATTGAATTAAGGGAAAGTAGCTGTTTTTCTCACCTATTTTGTATGTACCAATACAAAATAGCCCTTTATTTGTATCCTTTTTTTTTGTTTAGTTTTGCCAGGGATGGGTATTCCATTGCCATTTAAATATTGTAGGTGTGAGAATTCAACTAAATAATCCAATATAGTCCAGTAGTCCATAATAGTCATGGGTTATCCATAGGACTGTCAATGTCAGAAATTGTTGACTTGAGCTTTTTACAGCTCAGGAGCATATGGCTTTTACTTTTTATACCTCCTTTTTATACTTTTCTGCTGGACGGTTAAAACCAAGATAAAGCAAGACCTATATAACAAGAAATGTAACTTTTATATCTGACAAGGTCAGTCAAATCCCCTCAAGATTTAGCCTGAAACCCTGTACCCTAGTTTGTACATCCTTTGTCAGTGTCAGCCATGTGGATGAGTCACAGCCATTGCTTGACCAATTTGCTCTCTGTGAAAGCCTGAGAGAATGTTTTTTCTCCATGTGACTCTCCTTAGGCACACTCTACATCATCGATCACTTCTGTTGCCCATAATTTCCTTGATCAGAAAATTTGGGACAGAACTGAGTTACAGGATGTTACAGTACAGTTTCTCTATGTCCTTAGTCCTCACTGACCTTGAAAGGCTAGCGCCAAAATTTTGGCTCACCTTGCAGCCCTTCTTTTTCTCTAATTTTTGGTCTGCAAACTTAAGTTGTTAATTTTCCAGAAGAAAAGCCTAATGATATTATTACCCTATAACATAGGCAGATGAGCTTAACCTCATTATCTGTCTGAATATCAAACATCTTAGACATAACATGAAACATATATTTTCCATCAGGTATTAATATGTTAAACTTTAAATCTCTACAGAATGTGAAGAAAAAAAGAAAAATATTTTTAAAAATAGGAATAATCATATATTTTTACCCAGAAATTTAGAAATCCAACCATATACAACATTGTAGCAGTCTTATGACTTTTTCTTGTCTCGCTTTAATTTATTACCTTTGTTTTAAAACAAATATGTACTTGAGAGACAGTATAGCAGTACTTGATGTGACAAACAGTATGTAGTTAGAAATCAGAATAACAGGCATTCCAAGATTGAATGTTTAGATTAATGATGTTAATGAATTTTTACTTTGTTACTTTTCACTTCCTCATTTTCTTTTTCCTCTTTTGATATTATTATACATGTGTGGATGTACTTAATGTTCTCAAGGGATTTGATGATTTCTTTTTCAATTCATTCCCTTCATCTTCAGAAACAATAATTTCTATAATTCTGTGTGCAGATTCATTGAGGCTTTCTTTTGATGGATGAATTTTGCTGTGAAGAGTTCCTGTGGTGAATTTTTCATCCAGTTACTAACTATACTTTTGTATTCTTGAATTTCTTCCTTTAGAAAAAGTGTCTTTATTCCATTCTGTAGTTCATTATTGCCATTCTTGTTTAAACATTAGTTTCTTTAAGACATTTTTAATAGCTGCTTGATTTCTTTTTTTTTTTTCGGAACCAGGGATTGAACTCAGGCCATTGCACTTGCCAGGGAAGCACTTAGTCTACTGAGCCATCTCTCAGCCTCTGATGCCTTTACTGAATTCACTATATGGTGATACTCAGAAGTGATTGTGACTCCTTTTTTCCTAAGTTACATTTCCTTGTTTTTTATAAGTCTTACAATTTTTCTTACTGAATTATGAATTGTGGAATTATTTTTTATTTTTTTAATTTGTTGAAAAACAAATAGTAATGAGACAGTTTCAAAACCAATTAGTAGGACAGTTTCAATAATTAATACATTGCATATTGTTGTCTTCATAGTGGTCCTTCATTTGTATCCCCTTTTTTTGTTTAGTTTTGTCAGAGAAGGGTATTCCATTGTCATTTAAATATTGTAGGTGCATGAATTCAGCAAAATATTCTAATATACTAATGGGTTTTCCATAGGATTGGCAGTGTCAGAAGTTGTTGACTTAAGCCTTTTACATATCATACCAATTACTGCCATTCTGTCTCTCAAGTAAATGTTTGTTTAAAAAAAAGGAAGATAATAAATGAAAATAAGAGAGAAGAAAAAAATGAATTGTGGACTTCTAAGATAATATTTTGTTGCAGCTATGGAGTGTTTTTCCCTCTTCTTAGAGGGTTATTCTTGATTTGTGTGTTTGGTAATTGTTTGGGCTAAATATGTCATTTGGATAGTGCATCCCCCATTATCTCTGTTTAGTCTTTTTATTTTTTGGTCTCTTTTTCAGTTTGGCTTTCTAGGTATGACCTCTGTTTCTGTATAACTTTGTGCTCAGTCAGTAACTGGTCAGACATTATACTTAAAGGGTGTGACTCAGTATGGTCTTCCTCTCTGCTCACATGTCATGTCTGTGTGTTTTCATGGGTAAATTTGGTGTTTTCACTGGTTGTAAGTTTTCGTTGGCTGTTTTGTTCCATGAGGCTCTCTTGCAGCCTTGTATGTCAACTCAGGTTCCTTTGGATGGACAAGTGCCCATTTTGGTCTGGTATGTGTATATCTCCACTAGCAGAGTGTTAGGTGATATTGTCCAGCCTCATCTCCTGGAGTTACTGTTCAGGTCCAGAAGTCGAGAATTACAGTGACAGTATGTTGCGCAGGTCCAGTTTCAGGTTGTAAACTGACAATTTGTTGTAACCTCATGTGACAGAAGGGTCAAGAGAACTCTGGTTGTTTTCATGAGGATATCACTTCTCTGCTTTTTGGCTAAGATTAAGTGTATCTTTCCATGAGAAAACAGCCCTCTTGAATTAACTTTTTTTTTTTTTTTTTTTTGCAGAACCAGGGATTGAACTCATCAGGCCCTTGTGCTTGCCAGGGAAGTGCTTATTCCACTGAGCCATCTCTCCAGCCCTTAACTAACTTCTAAAGCCCCTCATTCCTAATTCCTTCTTGTTGTATAAGCACAATTCAGCATATTAGTTTAGGCCTTTAAAAAGGCCTATTTTTTCCATCCGGTCTGGCCTTAGCCCTCTGTTTATGTGACTTTTAAGTTACTAAGTCAATTGATAGTTGATGAAGTCAAGTCAGCTCTTCTTTGGCAGCATTACAGACTTTCCAGGTATGATATCCAGTGTTGGCCTGGTGTGATTGCCATGCTCAGCTGCAAGCCTGATGCAGACTGAGAAGAATCCTATACACAAACGTGTCTTCTGACCCAGTGTCGAGTGGTTTTGATGGATAACTACTTCTTAGTTTGCTGTAAGCCAATGGTTGTTTCTCTTGAGTACTGAAATAGTTACTGTTGACAATTTTTGTCATACTTTATATTTTGAGGGGAAAGGCAGTGGATTTGTTGCTTTCTTATTTAACAGGAAGAGAACTGTCTCCATATTTTAAGTTACTATCTTGTGCAGTTTATTTTCAAACTTAAGTTAATCAAATATAAAAGAGTCAGAAGCTCAGGTCATCATCAGCATGCTGAGTATTTTATATTTGAAAGGGCAGTTCCCCTGGAGAAGAAAAGGACTCTATTAATTCATATTCCAAAGAAAGTTTTGAAGATAAAACTACGGGGAGGTAAATATCTAGGCTGGAGATCTAAATAAGTATTAGCAAATAAAACATTTGTTTAGTGTCCTTGAGTACTAAGGCTTAGAACTTTGATACAGCTCCTTCAATTTCAGTTTGTCCTGACAGACAAGGCAGATAAGTAGGACTGAGCAAAAAACTAGCAAGACAAAGGTCAGATGTAAATTTTGTTTTCTTTTACCCTTTTATTATACAGGCTGTATCTATTCATGGGAAGCAGAATTTGTACTGGTTAGAGCTCAGGATGAGGGCTCAGACCAGGATTTAACCATTGCTACCTTTGTTTTCTTGGGTAAATCATGTGACCCCTGGAGGTCTTAATTCCCTTTTTAGTAAAAGGTTGACAGTATCATTTAGCATCTGTTTGTGAGGATTGAAGAAGATCATTTCTGTTGTTAAAATTCTATGAATTTCTAGACCAGCAATTGTGTACAGAGCCAGTGTTCAACCTGTTTCACCATGAGAAAATAGAGCTGAAAGAGGCATTACTGTTTTGTGTCAGCCCATCTAATGCATCCTGACTGATGGGAGGCTTATAATCATCAAAAATGTTTTACATAGCTGGGTGAAGTGTCATATGACCTGTCACCCCAGCATTCTGGAGACTCAAGGGAAAGATAAGCTACAAGTGCAAGGCCAACATGAGTAACATAGTGACTTGAAGCCCAGCTTTTAAGCTACACAGCAAGACATTGTCTCAAACCAAAAGAACAACTTACCAACCTCTAATAATCTAAAAAGAGCTTTACATGCCATGTATAATTTGGTTGCCAATTACTATTCAGAATGAAATTTTTTAAATATATATAATTTTGGGTTGGTTATTACTGATAAAGTAAGAAAGATTTGCTTTTTGGTTATTTACCTTGCTTCTTTCCTAATCTTGTTTTAAAAAGTGGTACTAGTGAGTCTGATCATTAGACTCATATTTTTTGTCTCATCAGGTAGGATAATTTGTCATATGCATGTATTGATACATTCTCTGATTTTTACAGATTTTATTCTGTTCATTTATTTTTTTATGTATCTAGTACAGACTCTACACGGTCTCACTACATAGATTGGACAGATAGTGATCCTCCTGTTTTCAATCTCCCAAGCGCTGGGATTATAGACGTGTGCCACCATGCCCAGTCTCAGTTACTGGCTCAGTACAATCCGGGGGTAGGGCCTGCACTGCACCCAGGGCAATGAATCCCAGTCTCTGCCTTCACCTTAGCAGGTGCTTTAATCTGCTGAGCTATCTGACTCTCCCTTCTCTAACTTTTTGACTCTTTATCTTTGTCATATTTTATTATTTAGAACTTCTGACAGGGGCAACTAAGAAGTAGTTAATAACAAGAATTTATGTCTTATTCCTAATTTTAATGGAAATGTTCCTTTGTATTCATTCTTGAATACTATGATAACTGTGTGATTCTGATTATATATTGCGTTAAAGAAGGTTTTTCTAAAATTTGGAATGTATGCTGAGTTTTATTATATGTTTTTAAATAATATTTATGGAAATGATGTAAAGCAAAGCCACCTGTGTACTAGACCATTTTTACTTTCCTCTTGAGCACACACCTCAGTTTTTTATACTTCCCTCATTTTAAGTTGGTCTATGTCATTGAGTTCTGGCCAAATTATGTGGACAGAGGTGACCTATACCACCTCCAGGCGCCGTCCTGCCCCCCAACACTCTGCCTTTCTTTGTGTTCTCTTAGGGCCTTCTGGGTTCTCTGGTTGAACTGCAGAGTTGCCTGTGGGTGGCTTTGCTGCATCTGACAGAGCTTCTGCCCAGCCTGGCTTACTCGACCTGAAATAGACATGCAGACCTTCCAGGATGCTTGCAGGCACTTTGGGCATAAGTTTTGTGACTTGAATTCCTGCTGCATTTCCTACAGTCTTCACACATTTGCTTTCTGAAGTAAAAGGGCTTTGCTATGACCACCGTTTCTTTTTGGCATTTCTGTCACAGAGAAGAGTTTATTCTGTTATTTAGAAGCTACAGAATTCCATGCTCTTTGTGTTTCTTTTAGTCTTTCTGGAGTGTAACAGTTTTATAATCTATATTGTGGTCATACAGGAACGTAATTACTGGTTTATATTTCAGTTTTTAGTAATTTTCCTCCAAGTGTAGTATCACAATGGGTTTCTGAGAATGTTTTAGAAAATAACATCTGTGTCACCTATGGCCAAGTATTTAAAAAGGCAATTGACTTAAATCATATAAAATACAATGTCTTGAGAAATAGGAATTTTAAAAATAAAGCTGTTTTTCTCAGTATTGTCCTTAGACAGTGAGCATTTGTGTAATGGTGGAAGTTTGTGTTTATGGAGTCTTGTGCACATTCCAGAGCAGTCAAACTTGGACAGGTGGTTGTTTTTCTGTTTTGTTTTTTAATGAGAAACTAAGGCTTAAGCAATTGAGAAATAATTGTTACTCACTGTAATAAAAGACAATTGGAAATAGTAGTAGAAAGACCATTTTTCTTGTTTTGATTCATTAGGCAAATTATCTTAGCCAAGTCACTTATTTCCCTGAGCTTTAATTACCACAGCTGAAAAAATAAAAACGCTCTCTTTTCTCAGAAAGCAAGTGAGACATACCACAAGGTGAGTGAAAGTTCTTTGTTTAAATATTAATACTTTGTCATAAATGAAATATAATATTATTAACAAATGTAGACTTAATAAGATAATAAAGTAAGATATTAATGAGAAATTATGGGATAATCTGTTGGTTACCTCATTATAGAAGATAACAAGCAGAAAAATGACATTTGAATTGGATATTTCAATGTAATTAAAACTTAGTATAGTGATTAGAAACCAGGTTATTTCCAAATGTGTTTTGCGTTTCCCTGTCTTGAAACCAGGGAATTATTGTAATGATTATTTGAGTACTGTGTTCATTTGTTCTGTTTTAGTTTTATGACTTAAATGCTTAGTTTTCTTACTTTTAAGGATAACTTTTTGAAAAGGCAAGAAAGCTCTGAATTGGAAAGAATTATGTGAGGTTTTCACTTATGTGTAGCAATTTGATTTTAATATCTTTTATCAGACCTGACATGTAGGATGTTAATATACATGTTTTTATTTAGACCATTTTATTAGATACCCATTTGTATTTGAAGTGGAGTGATTAAATGCAGGCTTGAAAATAATTGTTACACTGATTCCTGAATAAGATATAATTAGACAATGAATAAATTTCTAATTTATTGCAGACTGTATGAATTATTCATCAGTCAGGCACAATATAAAGGAACAAAGGTTTTCTTTTTGCTTTGCAAAAATAAAGAAAACTTATCAGAATGGGTGTCTGTCTGTCTGTGTTGGTATTAGGAATTGAACCCCTGGCCTTTGTCTTGAGCTATACCTTCAGCTCTTCAGTGGTTTGTTTTAAGACATGTCTCTAAGTTCCTAAGGTAGGCTCAAACTTGAGCTCATCCTCCATCAGCCTCCTAGAGCAGTGGGATCGCTAGTGTAAGAGGTGAATTTTACATTATCATACTTTAAAAATAATATAAAATTCAGTATGATTTAGCTCATCCTCCTTAAATTACAGAGAAGTATAGTTAGGGCCTTTTAGGATGTTAAAGATGGGAGAGTAGAATAGAGAACTAAATCAAATGCTTGATTCTTGATTCACTGCTTTTTCTTAGTACTTTATCTTCAGAACGTTTTTAGGTATATTGCCTTAGATGATGAAGGTGCACAGTAAAATTGAAGAA
This sequence comes from Ctenomys sociabilis, assembly GCA_004027165.1. Classification (NCBI taxonomy): domain Eukaryota; kingdom Metazoa; phylum Chordata; class Mammalia; order Rodentia; family Ctenomyidae; genus Ctenomys; species Ctenomys sociabilis. Next base: position 81,598 of record PVKA01003177.1, read on the forward strand.
AAAGTATATACTTATGGGTCCATCATTCCAGTAGCTACAGAACTATGTCTTAGAAATGACAGGAATATACTTGTTTATAAACGTTTACTACAGCATTATTTACAAGACTCAAAAAGAGGATAAGTCCAAATGTGTCATACACATAAGATGGACTATTTGGCAAAAAAGGGAATAGTACTGATAACAAGTTGTGCATCAGGGTTGAACCTTAAAGACTGAATTTTTTTTTTGCAAGATTGAGAATGGAAATGTTTGTTCTTCCTACTTTTGTTCTGTAGACTATGGTAAGTCTACATTGGCAGGAATGCAGGAGAGGGACAGAGGAGCATTCCAGTAGAAAAGGAAGATACAAAACTGACCTGATTCATGAATAATTCCTATGTAGAAAATGACTTAAAGAAAAAAAATTAAAAACCAAAAGAACATGTATAAATAAATGTATTTCTCTAACTAGTGAGGAAATAAAGAAATTTAGAGCAGTATCATATATAACAATATCATATATAACATGTATCATATATTTTATTATAAAAGTATAAAATAAAAATACATTTAAAATGAAGTTCTGTACAGTATATTGAAGAAAATGAATAGTCAGGCCATAGACTGGGAGAAAGATTTTAGTACCTATGTTAACAGATATGTGTGTGTGTTTATGTGTCATGTAGAAAAGTATTGCACTTCAGTAATAAAAGTCAGTAAATCCATAAAACTTACCAAAGACTTCAACTGGCACTTTTTAAAGGAAGACGATTTTCAGTAGTCATGTGGAAAAGTACTGGATGTTACTGGTCCTCAGGAAAATATTAACTGAACGTTAATGTGATACTACCACACTCAGTAGCAACTAAGTGCTTGTTTACACTCCTTTCTCATTCTCCTTATATTTGCTGTAGCTTTCTTCTCTGCTGCTATATTTTCTCTTCACTTTTCTTTTTTTTAATCTAGTGGCTTTTGATTACTGAGACACTTTGCTTGAACTTGATGCTCTTTTTTTTCTGTTTCCTCACAGCTTCCTCTAGCCACCTTCCTGCTCTTTATTAGTTTTGCAAGAGAATAGGTTCAGGCAGTACTCTGTAAAGCTATTTTGTTGCTTTACTTCATTATCTGCTGGCTTGCAAGAAATTTGTACCTTTGGTTTCAGCATTGATTCCAGTTATTACTTTAATACTGATGTTCATTGTTGTTTGGTTTCAAAATGCTGCTCAGTAGTAGACCTTTGAGTTAATGTGCTGGGGTCATCCTTTGGTATCTGTGGGGTATTATTTCTTTGATCCCCATGGATAACAAAATTTCCCTTATGAATAATGAGCATAGTGTTTGCATATAACCTGTGTACAACATCCTTTTAATCTTCTCTAGATTACCTATAGTGTTTCACGTGATATGAATGCTAATTATTAATATGGCTTATTCTTTAGAGGATAATGAAAAAGGTCTACACATTCAGTACACAGTTCTTTTTCCTTTCTCTTTTGAAAATATTTTTGATTCTTAGTTATCTGAGCTTCGAGTATATAGGGCCTGCTATATCTCTAAGGCAGAGGGTGAGTGTGGTTACTTCTCTTATAAGAAAATGGATCAGGCACATTCTGAATCTATCCCCTACCAAAGTAACTGGTCAGGGAACTGTGTGCCTTTTTCTTTTTTCTGAAAATTTTAATAGCCCAACACTTAGGAGTCCAGTACTTACTATGGAGCTGGAATCTTAGTTGGACCTGCAGCAGCTAACTTCACTATGTATGTGACCTTAGGCAAATCAGTTCTTTAGTCCTTTCTTTTCCTTAGATGGAAGAAAATGGAACTAATGGCACCTAACTCAGTATTGCTGTGGAAATACGGTATGATGATGTCAGGTGTACAGAAGAGCATTTGGCACAGAGAAAGATGTAGGCATAGAGGTTACTATTTTTATTATTAATATTGATTCTGGAAGAAACTCATTCCAGTCAGGCAGAAGTTTTGGAGGCCATGATCTTTTCATCAGATTCTTTTCTCTTCCACCTCTCTCTCTTGCCATAAACAGGAATTTAATTTACAAAGGTTTTTAAACATTAGAAATCATTGTGATATCTTATAAAATATTTTGAAGCCAGTATAGAAAAGATGCACAGTGAAGCTTTATTACGTCTATTTCGTCTTAAATTCCCTTTGTGAAAACTACTGTTGTCTTTTATGGTAAATTCCAGGCCCTTTCCTTATAGGACAGGCATGTCCAGTACCCTTTTCCCACATATCTCTGATGTTGTCATTCATATCTTTTTGAGGGAACCTTTAATTATCAACCCAGAACATCGTATAAATCTTCATTAGGAAATTCCTTCTCAACTTTTGCTGAAAAGTAGTTACTGTGCACTGTGTGTATAGCAACTGTTTGCCTAAGTTAAAAAAAAATCAGCCGTTTTAATTTGCTTTAAAAATATCCACTGGCACTGGTTCTCATTACAGATGTGTGGTTGTAACATTTCATTTCTTAAATGTGTATCCATCTTTTTTCAGCTCTAAGAGAGTCCAAAGAAACCATCTCAACCTTAAAAATAACCACTAAATCTACAGTGTTTTTGGTTTTTAAAAATTCTCAAGAGAGGACATTTTTTATCTTGGACCTAAGCTTCATACAGGGTGGCCCATTTAAAAGAGGCCCTGTACACAGCCACATTATTAAATGGGAACTGTTTTAAATGGGCCACCCTGTAAATCAGAGGTTTTTCCCAATGGGTATTTACTTCTTTGCACATTTTGAATTTAGCGCAAGTTTTCAATTCTTGTGCTTGATAAGCAGCCCCTAAATTTATGATTGTCAAGATGGCATGGAAATGCTGAGTTTGCCAATCCATATTCGAAATATCATATTTATTTCTTTGAAAATTTGACATTCTATGAGAATCTCAACACTTTTTCTTTTTTTAGTGAAAACAAATAAAATGAAAACAACAGTAATACAACTTTGAATTTTTTTAAAACTTTAAATCTTTTAAAATAGCACAGATGGCCTTTTGCAGTAATTTAGGTTCAGTAGTTCTCATTATTTTTAGTTTCCAAGCACCATTCTTTTCACTTAAGCTAACCTCCTACCTTCAAATCTGTGCCTGAAATAAAGTTTTACTTGAGCTGCAATGTGTCTCATCAAAGTTTGGCTGAAGCTCATCCTATAGTGCCCAAAACAGGACTCTGAGGTCTATCATAAGGCCTCAGGAGCTCCCCCAAATCACAAACCAACACTGAAAAAGTAGCAAAACAAAGTGCTAACTAGCAATATATGAAATGGCCCTTTATTATAATACATGAACTGTTGTGTCCATGAAGTGTGAGAAGAATCTTCTACCACATGAATCTTGCATTCTCTCCAGAGTCCAGTCCATTTCCATTCAGCAGCAACAAGGTACACAGCCCCATGGCACTCTGTGGCATTTACCTTTTGTTTTGGAGAGTACAGAGAAGTTTTACCTTAAGGCCTGTATACTGTTAGTTAAAAGACAATGGGCCATACTCAGTGCTGGTGATGAGGAATGATGTGACATTCAGGCTCAGGGCAGGGACCACTCTTACCATTCTATAAGACATTAGTGTTAAATCCATATATAAGTTCTGTAGATTGACTGCAGAAACCCCGTGGAGTCTGTGTCTCCAAATTTGTACCTGTTGTGCCTCTAATTTACTGCCAAAGAGCTTTTAAAAACACATCATTTCCTCATTTTAAGGAATTTTTGCACAGACTTTTTTTTTTTTGTATCAGTACAGGTCATTATAATTTGGGATTAATGGCTAATGGCTTGGTTAAGAACCTACTACCTTGTTTTAGTTCTGTGCATTATAAAATGTACTTTAAGGACTAAATATTAGAAAATATTCTATGGAAAGCATTTGCACACTTTGGTAGGCTGAGAAGGAAAAACCCTAAAATGAAGAGTTGTAACAGCTATGTCTCAGATCAGTGGTGGCAAATCTATAGCAGACATGTTAAGACAAAAAATCTTAATGTATGAGTTGTTTTATCTAAACTAAAACCTCAATGTTCAGGTTTAATTGTGGTTTTGGCACCTTGTGATATATAAGAGTGCTTTGGGTTGCAGTTTGAGTACTTGTCTGTAAAGGTTTACTATCACTGTTCCATTGTCAACTTTCTGAATATAGTAAAACTCAAGCCATCTTTGATGTTCCTAGTAAACATCTTCATGATGTTCTTTCAACATAAATAAGTAGATGATTCATGAATACTCTCAACATTAACAAAAAAAACTGTCAACATATTAATATATGGTAGTCTTTGTGTTCTGGTCTTACTTAATGTTCATTTTTGACTGAATGGCATTCACTCAAGTCAGTGTTCCAGTTACTCTTCTTCTAATTAAGCGAATCTGTACTGCTACTTCAACCATGTAATAATGAAACATAAAAGCATAGGTACTGTAAGAATTTTTGAGTAAATTAGATATCTTGATTTTTGTTTTTAAGAAAAATGCTATTTCTTTTATTTAATGTCAAACTCCATGAAGAAAAGGAAATAGAGTGGATTAAAGCACCTGCTTAGCAGATGCTGGGGCCAGGAGTTTGACCTTTGTCCTGCTGTGCCAGCCCTGCTTCTGGGGTGCACTGAAATGGGATTGAGACTGGTTGTGGTGGCACACACCTGTAATCCCAGAGTTTGGGACGCTGAAAACAGAAGCATCACTACCAGTCTAGTCTGTGTATTAAGACCCTCTAGACCTTGTACTGAATACATTAATTTCCATGATTTATAGGATTTTTCTGGGTTTTTTTTTTGTCATTTATTTCCAGTTTCATTGCACAGTGGTCAGATAATATGCATGGGATAATTTCTGTTTTCTTACATATACTTAAGCATGACCTATGAACTAGTATGTGGTCTATTTTAGAAAATGTCCCATGAGCAGCTGAAAAAAAATTGTGTATTCAAATGTGGTTGGGTGGAACACTCTGTATATGTCCACTAAATCCATTTGTTCCAAGTTCTGGTTCAGTTCTGCTACTTCTATGCTAATTTTTTGTCTGGTGTTAAGATCTCCTGTTAAGATTGTGGTATTGGATATTAGATTTTTCATGTCCATTAAGATTTGTCTCATATAGTTGGGTACTCCCATATTTGGTGTGTACATAGTTAGAGTGTTACCTCTTCCTCTTGGATTTTTCCCCTAACCAGTATGTAGTGAACTTCTTTATTTCGTTTGATCATTCTTGGTTTGAAGATGAGACTGTCTGTGAAAAGCATTGCTTACCCCTGCTTTTTTCTGAGGTGCTAGGGTATATAGTATTGTTTTCCACCCTTTGATTTTCAACCTATGAATTTCTTTATGGGTTAAGTGTGTTTCTTGTATACAGCATATTGCTTTTAATTGGTGGATTAAGTCCATTTACATTGATGGTTATAATTGAAATGTATTGACTTATGATTGACATGTTATTTACTTGCTGTTGTTTATCCCTTTTTCTCCTGTTTAATTGTTTGCCCTATTTGCTGGTTTCTTTCTGGTCATTTTCATCCCTCTCTAGAAAATCTTTCAGTAGTCTTTGTAGAGTTGGCTTTGTCATCATGAAATTCTTTAGCAGTTCTTTGTCATGGAAGTATTTTACTTCTCCATCAAACTTGAAAGAGAGTTTTACAGGGTATAGTAGTCTGGGCTGGAATTTGTTTTCATAGAGAACTTAAAGTACTCTGCTCCATGCTCTTGACTTCATGGTTTCTGAATAGAAGTGCCATTATTCTGATGGGTTTTCCTTTAAATGTGATCTGTTTCTTTTCTCTAGGGGCTTTCAGTATATTGCTCTTGTGCTGGATTTCTGAGATCTTGACTTATATGTCTTGGTGTGTTTTTAATAGGGTTGATGTTCTTTGGAGTTCTATATGCCTTGGTTACTGAGTGTGATTATTCCCCCATATTTGAGAAGTTTTCTGCTACTACTTCTGTCCATATTCTTTATTTTTATTTTTTGCAGAACTGGGGATTGAACTCAGCCCCTTGCTCTTGCCAGGGAAGCGTTTATTCTGAGCCATCTCCCCACCCCTCACCATATTCTATTTATGTCATTTGTGTTGACTTCTTCTTTCTCATTGATGCCTATTAGTCTATGTTGTTCATCTTTGCGTTGTCTTGCAGATCATGAATTACTTTTTCCTGCGTCCTAGTTGTTTGTAAAAGATCTTTTCTTACCTTTTTACTAGCTGTGATGGTGTCTCCCAAGATCTGAAACTATCTTCACTTTCATTCAAATGGTTTTTCAAACTTGTGATTGAGATTTTTGAGTTCCTCTGTATCTCTTTTTTCTTTGATTCTGCTTCTTGTGATCTATTTCTTTCCTATATTGCTCATTCAAGGCTTCCATCATTTTTCTATATTCCTAATTTTTTATCAGTGTCTTTTTTAGAAGCAGTTATTAATTGTTTCATTATAGTTATCCCTTTTTTACTTCAGAGATTAGTTCTGATCTGATTTCTTCCATGTTTCTGCTGTTGATTCTTTACTTCAGACACTATTAATTCAGAGATTTCTTTTCTTTTTCCAGAGGTTATTACTGATCTGATTTCCTCTATACCTTTCTGCAGTTGTTTCTTTACCTCATACTCTATTAATTGAAATGTTTCAGCTGTGTGATTCCCAGTTTCTTCTGTGTCAGTGTCTCCTGCATTTGTTTTGGGTGGGCTCGGGGCCTGAGCTTGCATTTTGCTCCTTCTTTTTGTCATTTTGTGTAGCACTGTCCTCTGACCTTTGGTGTAGAGCTTTGGTGCAGTTACACCCTTAGCACCTACTGAAATTCTTACCCAAGAGATGGTTAATCCAGTTTTAGTTTTGTATTTATAGGACTACAATTAGGGACACTAATAATAGGTAGTAATATTTAGCATTTGACAAACTTTTGTAACTAATGAGTTTGTATTTTAGACAGTAAGAGCAAACATTGTATCTGTGCAGCTAAGCTGATATTAAATTGGGAATTTGTATTGAAGTACCTGGGGTCTTCCAGGCAGACTCATTTACCCAGTTATCTGTTGTCCCCTTTGTAGATCAAAAGTAAAAAAGAGAGAGGACTCTTTCATAGATCTGGGTTCAGTGAAGTGTCTCAGCTTAACAGGTCTGGATCTACCAACTTTGAACCTGTCCAGATGTGCCTGCCTTTGGTTTGGCTGCTGTGCTCAGCTTCTTTCTGCTGCAGCAGAGGTGAACCTGCTGTGTCACTCTGCAAGATGTTCAGCTCCTGGATTAGTTGGGTGCGTCTGGCTCCTAGCCTGTCTGCAGGGAGTTCTGCTGCAAGGTTCCATAGGAGCCCTGGCTCTGGGTCTGGGGTCTGGCTGGGGAAGGGTCGTGGATGCTAAAGTGGAAGTTCCCACATTCATGCTGGGCCTGGTGTCTGGCTGGAGAGTATTCTTGGATGCGGAGAGCAGAAGCAGGTAGGTGGACCCACCTACTGTATAGAATACCTTAGAGAAAGAGAGAGAGAGAGAGAGGACTAGGAATATGGCTCTGTGGCACAAGGGTCTGCCTATCCTAGAAGAAGCAATGAATCTACTAAATAAATTTTGTGGGTCCTTATTTTTCTTCCATTAGGAAAGGTGTTCTATGTGGTCATTATTTGATTTATGCAGGAGCAGAGATTGTGTGTGTGTGTGTGTGTGTGTGTGTGTGTTTAGGACTACTAATTTAAGCAACTCATCTATTTTATCTCATGTAGAAAAACAGCAATTTACCAAGCCAAAGAACATTTGCTTTGAAGTGAAGATGAAAAATGACAATGAAAAGCCTTTTCTGTAGCCATATTCTGCACAGAAAGTCAGTTGAATGTTGACAATAGTGCGGGGTTTATTTTATTTTGGACTCAGCAAACATTTTGTTCATCCATTAAATGATGGCATGTTATTTGAATACTGTAACATTACATTTTGAAAGTGAGAAACATTGTTACAACTTTGACATTGTTGTGTACAAGTTTCCTAGAGCTTCTGTAACAAACTACCAAAGATGTAAAACAGCAAGAACTCTTTGTCCACAGTGTTGGAGGCTGGACATTAAAATGAAACAATCCTATTCTACTTCACATAGTTCCTGCAGTCCTGAGGGGACTGGCTGTGCATGCATTGCTTCAATCACACAGCTAACTTTTCCCATTTCTTCACATCATCCTCCCCACGCATCATCCTCCAAATGTGCATCTGTGTGCACGTTTTTCTTTTTTGTAAAATGCCAGCACAGTGGATTGGAGCCCACCCTGTGATGTATTAAATTCAGCACCCTTAAAAATTCTCTACTTCCAGATAAGTTCATATGCTGAAGTACTGGGGAGAGGTTACAATCTCATTGTACCTTCTTCGTGGTAACTCAATTCAATCATAAGTTTATCTTGTATCATTTTAAATACGAATATATTCAGTACCTCAAACATTGGTAAGATACATGAGATGTACACTAGTGCTTAAGAGCATAAAGCTTAATTGCTTGTTTTCTACAGATTTTAACCTGATATTTGATAGTCCAACCATTTTCTTGCAGGTACTAAATAAGCTGTATTAAGTGAGTGATCATTAGTGGCCAGCTAATGCTTTACTTGAGCATGTTTTTCTTGATTATTGTAATGTATTTTTCTTTTTCTTTTCTTGGAGCAACAGTATCAATTATGGTTCCTATTTGTTGCTAAGTAATGAAATAATTTGATTTTGGTATTTGACCCTACCAGTGGTTGACATACTTGGGGGGACAGGTCAGATCTATTTACCTTCTTGCTTAACCAAGAAATATAAAAATATTTTGAATATATTTATATTTATTTCTTGGGAAAATAAGAGTAATGTTTTGCAATAGTGACAGTTATGTGGAACTTAGTTTTCAGTGACCAGCTGATAGAAGTGTGCTAGAGCTCACTTCTGTAATGCTCATGCATTACAGGTTGTCTCTGATGCTTGCTGATACATTGACAGTTGTGTGTCTATAGCACAGACCTCAAAGTGATACTACTTGTTATCTCTGACCTTTTTCAGAACAAAAGTTGCTGATCCTTGAGTTTTAGTGGTCTTTTCATAACCTATTATGTGATCTTAACCATTTAAAAATTAGTAATAGTTTTATAGTTGTAAAAAGTTTTTAAATTGTACCTCACATCACATGCTTCTATAGTTTAAAATTTAAATTCTTACAATTTTATAATCTCTTCTGTTTCAGTTTTATGTTAGATTGACTGAAAATGATATTGGTATGTATTTCTATGCTCACTTACCATTCATTGTGTTGCATAGTGTTTTTAAAGTTCACAGGGACTTGGCCTTTTTACTGTTTGCATCCTTTAGTCTTTAGAGATAAATTTGCTCTTGGCTGGTTGATACTCTGCGAATATTACTAAACTGAGTTAAATTATATGCAACAAGATAGTCTCTATGGTGAAATTTTTTAGTCAGGAATCCCAATAAAGAATTCCAAATAGATGCATCTAGAAGCTATACTCATAAGAGAAATAAATCAGACCCACGTGTAAATATTGTATTGTCTCCCTAGTATAAGAACCTGAAAGAAGAAATAAAAACTGGAAGGTATAATAGATATATAGTAAAATGGAAAGAAACTAAACTTAAGGATTAAACAATGAAGATGAGAAAAATGAGGATAGGGAAAAGGGGAAAACAAAGTATATATACAGTATGGCAGAGATGATTATACAAATAATTTCCATTGATTTTTTTGAAAATAATAGTTAATGCGTAGAATTTTCACCTTGACTGTGTATGCTGATATCTCCAATTTAAGCAACTACATTGAGGGCAGCAAAAATCACGCTTGAATACCTTTTTCTTGGTCTTCTAAAACTATACCATTTCTAATGTCTTATCAATTCTTATTTTGCTCTGTTTAAAATAGCTTTTTTTAAAAAGTAAAAGGAAAATACAAACAAGAAAAAGAAAATGAAGGTTCCTTGGAAGCAAATGGTAATATTCAATTACTTGTACAGTCTTGCATAACTGTATCTGTTAATCTGAGCAACAGATTTGATGATAAAAATAGATAATAGAACCACCACTGTTGTTTTTAAAATCTGTAAGATACGTATTGCTGTATGTTACCCTGTGTCTGCTAATTTTTTTGTTTTTAATGCTTCAAAATAAAATTAAAATATAAAAACCAATACTGGGTCTAAATTTATTATTAAATTTGCATGTCAATTTTTGGATCCAACTTATAGCTAGTGGGGTAATTAGAATATTTAGCTTATTCAATGAAATTTGGCTAAGCCAGATATGGTGGAGCACACCTGTAATTGTATAGCTCTGGGAGACAGAGGCAAGAAACTGCAAATTTGAGCCCAGTGTTGGCAATTTAGCATTGTAGCAAGACCTTGCTTCTAAAAAGGACTGGTGATACACAGTGTGAAAGCTCTGGGTTCAGTCCCAAGTATTCCATTCTCTATTTACCCTAGGTTCTCAAACATATTAATGAAGCTGCATATAGTAATGTGCAATCAAGAAATGAAAGAACCCCACAGTTTTCACACAATTATTTTTAACTGGGTTTGAAAATACACTATTTAACATGTTTTAAACTTGTAAGATTGGGGCCAGGGAGGTGACTCAGTGGAATAAGTGCTTCCCTGGCAAATCTGAGTTCAATCCCCAGTTCTGCCAAAGTAAATAAATAAACAAACAAACAAGCAAACTTACAAGTTTTCTTGTTTCATTGTAAAATATCTCCTCATGATATGAATCCTCTCCAATATATAATTTCCTTTTATAAAAATTAAACTACTTTAGTAGGGGATGTGATAATCCTTCTTCTGTTTTTGTCATTGTACTGTCTGTAATTTTAGCCTAAAACTTCACTTTCAGCAGGTTGGTAGGACAAAGTTAATTACCAAAATGAAATTTATGATTGAGATTTAGTAAACTTTCAAATTCTGTTGTTTTAGTTTTTGTAGGACACATTAAAAAGAAACATTTTAGAGATCAGCTTTTCTTATAATACTTTTTCTCATTCTTTTTGTGCTATGCAATTATTCCTAAAGTAATTTTGTATTAGAAAGTGTATTTGGTCTTTAAGTGTATAAAGAGGGTGTCATTTTTGAGAGCATTGAGGTTATGCCGAATTAAGCCAGTACTTTTAGTTATGTGTTATGGTTTCTAGTTGTCCCCCCAAAGCCTCATGTAGTCATGGGATGGGGACTTCAAGAGTTTGTGATTAACTCATGATCCACTTGGATTATGTGTGATCCAAGACTGGGATTATGGGTTTTAGTACTGCTGGGATTATGGGTGTGAGTACTGCCATCCTATCCTGAGGCAGAGAGCCTGAATGGAATATAAGAGACAGACTTTCAGTAGTGAGTGCTCTGTCATTGTTGCTGTTCGGCCGCCATGAACTACTGCTCTCTGCCATGTGCCTCTCTGCCTTGGAGCCAGCTGAGTATGGGCTGAAAACCTTCAGTAACTGTGAGCTAAATAAACCTGAGATCATAGTGGAGTCAGATGGGGAATAACTTCCTTCTAAATAGCTGTCTTTCTTAACCAGCTATTTTACTTATGTTTGCCTCTGCCTAGAACTTTATGGGCTATTTATGGGATTGTAAGAGAAAACAAGACATGTGACCATTCTTCCATCTGCCTCTTTGAAGTTCTGTTATCTACATGTGATGAAAATAGTGAGATTTCAGAGAATATGTCCATTGAGTCCCAGTCCTGGTTCTTGTAATGTGTAATCTAATGTTATCCTGTAATGTTGATCAAAATTGCTGCAGTTTTTGGCCTTTTCCTATTAATACTATGTGGGGCCAGGGACTGAACTCTGGTCCCTGCACTTCCCTAAGCAGGTGCTTAGTCTGCCTAGCTAGTTCACTGGCCCTCTTGTATATGATGTTTTGATTCCTCTTTTTTTCCCAGTTCATTCACCTAACTTCAACCCTACTTTTCCTTCCTTATTTACAAAGCTTTTAGTTATAAAGTTTTGTATTTGGCTTTTTTTCCATTTGTTTTTCTTCTCTTTCCTTTTTCTTTCTCTTCCCCCCTCCAAATTCCTTTTTCTTCCTATTGTACATTTTGATCTTGTTTACTCTTTCAGTTTCTTATACCAGGGAAATATTATGATGTTTACACAGTGTGTCTGTTGTGTTTCACTTAAGGATACAGCCTTAAGAAGCATTCATTTATCTAGAAATGTCTCAGTTTTATTCTTCTTTATGATTGACTAGTACTCTATTGTAGAAAAACAGCACATCTTTTATGTCCATTTCCTGGTTGATGGGTATTGAGTTTCCCAGATTTAGTTACCATAAATTGTGTTGCTGTAAAAATGATGCCCATTTTTGCTGTGCATGATGTTTTTAAAAACGTAAGCATTGAATCTACTGGAAAAGACAGTAAGTAAAACTTTTGAAGACAGATGTAAGCAAAGATTTTATGAACAAAATCATAGTTTAACTGCAAATAATACAAAGAATCAATATCTGTGATGTTATCCCTTTAAAAAGCTTTTGCACAACAAAAGAAATCAACAAAGTGAACAGATATCCCACAGCATGGGAAAAATTTTAGACAGCTATCCCTCAAAGGACTAATATCTAGAACAGAGAAAAATATTTAAAACTCAGGCCTTCAACACTCAGCTTAAAGACTGCTATGGTTTTTGTCTAGTTGTCCCCCCAAAGCCTCATGTAGTCGTGGGGTGGGGATTTCTAGAGTTTGTGATTAACTCATGATCCACTGGGATTATGTGTGATCCAAGGCTGGAATTATGGGTGTCAGTACTACATCCCACCCTGGGGCAGAGGGCCTGAATGTAAAAGAGACAGACTTTCTTTAGCTATTGTTCTTTGTTGCATTGTTGTTGTTCTGCTGCCATGAACTGCTGCTCTCTGCCATGTGCCATTCAGCCTTGGAGCCAGCCGAATATGGACTGAAACCTCCAGTAACTATGAGCTAAGTAAACCTTTCCTTCCTTCATTTTGGGTGTTGGGTATTTGTCCTAGCAATGAGAAAAGAGTAACTAAGACAAAGACCCTATAAATAAATGTATGAAAAGATGTTGAACATCCTTTGTTATTCAGGAGATGCAAATTAAAAACTTCTGGGTTCCACCTCACTCCAAAAAGAATGGCTGCCATGAAGAAGTTAACCAAGAACCCTTCTCCACTGTTAGTGGGAGTGGAGACTGGTGCGGCCACTATGGGAATCAGTGTGTAGAGATTCCTAAAAAAACTAGAATTAATGGTTGCATTTAACCCAGCATTAAGACTTAATATTTCATCTGATTTTAGGGCAGAAATAAGTCCAGTAGATGGAAATTTATAGACAAAATTTTACATAATATAAAGGTTATATTTTCAAGAGTCAGAGAGATAGCAAAATAATGGTGGGTTATAGGGTTTTTAAGAATTTTAAATGATAGCTGGCACATGCAAACTTAATAGTTTACCCAGAGCATCACTCAGCCAGGTTTTATTTCTATCACTTATTCATGTATTGAATAAATTTGGTAAAATTATCATTTTTGTATATTTCCTGTTATATTAAAAAATTAATGAAAACTTTTTAGCCACTCTATATTTAAGTGATTGGATTAGGTGATAAATGCTTAATCACTCTTTGCTTTCTTAATGGAAAATAATTGGTAAGGATGCAAATGTACAAGTGTGTATTTTCTTTGGAGAAAGAGCAAATGTGCTGAGATGTTAACAATTAATGAGTTTAGTTGAAAAGATCTATAGTTGTTCATTGTATTCTTTCATTTTTTTCTATTGGTTTGGAATCTTTCAAAATAAAACAAAAAGTAGAATTAAAAGGAGAAAAACAGGCAAAGGGATTAGGCTGACAGGTATGTGAGAGCAGGCTTTCTTAAACACTGTCAAAAATAATGAGGCCATTGTTCAGTGTCTGAAATGAGAGGGAGGGAAAACTGGATTTATTACTGATCATAAAAGAGAGATACTAGTCAAGGCTAGTTTCTGAGTGGGGAAGACTGCTGATCTACAGAGCCTGGGAGGGCATGGAGTTCAGGTAGGGTGGGGAGAGAGCATTCAAGAGACAGCCATTATCTACAGAAATGAGTCTGCAATGAGATGTGCATCTGTAGGAATGAGTCCCTTCCTGATTACCTATAATGAAGGAATTACCATGTCTTGGTTATTCCCTGAAAATTTTTAAAACTGGTTCTGGTGGATGCTTACTGCCATGACAACAGAAAAAGCAGACATTTCTTAGTTTTGTGTGAACTTTAAAAAATTCCCACCTAGTATTAAAGTCAGTGCTTTGACATGATGTGGACCCACAATAAATGTTTGCAGAATAATTAATGCAATTCAAAAATGTTACTGTTAGGACCACCACCATAATCTCATTGTTTAAAACTGATTAACTTGGTTTTTAGATTCTCACACCTTTTTTTTTTTTTTGAGACAGAGCAGAAATAAGTCCAAGGCAAAGATTTTATGAGCAAAATCCTAGTCTAACTGGAAATAATATATAGAATCAACAACTGGCCATGCAGTTTAGGCTGGTCTTGAGCTCACTGTAGCCCAGGCTGGTCTTGAACTCTCAAAGATCCTTCTGCTTCAGCCTCCCCAGTGATGGAATTATAGGTGTGCACTATCATACCTGGCTGAGGTTCTCATGTCATAAACTAAAACTTATTTTGAATCTTCTCAAACAAACTTCTAAGTCATTTTGAGTTTCTTTAAGTCACAGTTTCTGAAATTGATTTTCAATTCTATGTAAGTAGATTTAAAAAAATCATCATATTAACAGCAAATACATTGAAAATTAAGTTTCTTTTCCTGAAAAACTTCTCAGAGATCTAAAATGTGGTAACTTGCATTGCAAATCTAGAGAATAATGCAAGGCTTTTCTCAAACTCATATAACTATAGAATAACACTCCCATTGCTCCTTCTGTCTCTGGACACCATGAGTGTTGCTATATAGTTCACATTTATGTTCATCGTCTATGGTTCATTTTCTAAAGAGCCAACAATTGAAAATTCTCCCATCTCTATGTGACTCTCTTGTAATTATGCTGCTTAACAGTACTGATATCTCAGATATACTTCTAAGTTTCTTGACTTTTTTTTTATTCTCTGATTCATGTTATGTGGGTGAAAAATCTACTTTCTAGTTCTTTATTTTATGGTTGTGCTGGGGATCAAACCCAGGCCCTTGAACATGCTGAGTAGGTGCTATACCACTAAAGTACATCT
Source organism: Ctenomys sociabilis (assembly GCA_004027165.1). NCBI lineage: Eukaryota > Metazoa > Chordata > Mammalia > Rodentia > Ctenomyidae > Ctenomys > Ctenomys sociabilis. Next base: position 96,771 of record PVKA01003177.1, read on the forward strand.
TTAGACTTACAATTTGTTTTAAAAAATACTGACAGAAGTTCTCAGTGAGTGTAAGATGTTCCTGTAGTTGTAATGTAGTGCTTTCTAATGTTATGGAAAGGTGGGGTTTTTAAAGATAAATTTCAGCCAAAATAAGATAGTAAATTCTAGAGCTAGCCAAATACCTCAGCAGATTAAAGCGCCTGCAAGCAGGCACAGGGGCCAGGGGTTTGATCCCTGGGACTGCCATGCTGGACAACAATTGAGACTGGGCATTTGGTGCGTACCTGTAATCCCAGCTCTTGGAAAGCTGTAAACAGGTGGATCACTATGAGTCCGATCTAGTAGTGAGACCCTTCCTAAAATACAAAAAACAAAAACATAGTAAATTCTAGATTTATTAAATGTCTTGAGTGCCTAAGAACTAAAATAACTGTTTTGAAGCTATTATATATCCCTCTGAAAACCTCAAAAAAAAAAAAAATGTAGTTATACACTTTAATTGAAGCAGGCCTCCTATTCTTTGATAGTCATTTAGGTTTAAATTATCTAATTTGTTAGTTTTTTTTAACATTTAGTATGATATTAATACAGAAAGAATTCTGGATGAATTAAAAGTCTAGCTCTTGCCTGTTAACTGAATTTGTACATTTGAGATGATTATTTAACTTCTCTGATCTGTATTTGCCATCTGTTTAAAACAGAAGGTATGGGCTAAACAATCTCTGGATTCTCCTGTGACTGAATAATCATTGATTGCTGTAGGTGTCATTTGTTATCTTTCCTGTTCCCATTCCTCAAATATAGATCATTTGTACTCATTCACTTTATGCTTCTATCTATTAGCTGAAGATGGGGATATTTGCTTTGTAGGAATATAGGACACCTCAAAAAAAAAATGTCATATATTATCACTGCATAAATACTGGTCAATACTGATAAGAGATTTAAGTGTTTACTTTTTCTGTTTCCAGGTCTTATTTTTTTAATTTTACTTTAAACAGGTGAATTAATACGGTGTGTTTTTTTCACATCAAACTTGTTTTACATAATAAATGATTTTATAATTTTTTATACATTTGGATATTTTTACTAGTAGACTGTGATAAAATTCTACTAATATTTTCAAAGTTGAATTATGTATAAATTTATATAATGTGATAAGAGGAAGGGAGAAATGAAGTTAAGGAATCAAGCTAACAGGAAAATTGCCATTGCTAAGAAATCTGTTGTCTCAGATATTTGGTATTCTGATTTATTTATGATTTTAGCTTTTCTCAAAGCCATTGCTAACTAAATTTATTCCTTTGAGAAGCAGGTAGATAAAATCAGAATTGTAGTGGTTATAGGTAAAACAGTGGGGAGGGGGAGGATAATTGCTATAAGTTTATGACTTTTCATCTTTTAAGTGACTGATCATGAGCAAAATTTTGTTCTCCCCAGCCCCTGGGTAAATTAGTCTCACAAACACTGGGTAAGAAGGGTACAAACAGCATGATGTCTGTTTTCATGTGCCATCTAGCGCAAGATGAGCTGACTGGGTTCATGTTAGGCTGTAGATTGCTTGTCAGCAGGAATTCCAGGTATTGTAGTAATGACTACCCTGTGTATAATCAAATATAGTAGTAAGTGCTTTGGAGAGAAAGCAGGTTTCTTTATAGAACAGAAAGTTACATAGGGCCTTTGTCTAGTGTCCATTCCTAAGTAATGTCAATTGTGTGGGGTAGGATAATGTGCAAAAAACCCAAAGCCCCTCTCTCCCTCAAATTGACTGCTTCCCAAGACCACAGCAATTACTGTATAACACCCAGAATAATTTAACTACATTAGCATTTGTAGACAGTGATAAGTATTGAAAGCAACTGAACATTCAAGAAGAGGCACACATGGCAGTAGAGTAACATCTCTCTCTCTTTTTTTCTTTACTATTTTGTTCCTAGATGTTTCAAGAGCAGATCACTTGTGGGCCTCATGTTCTTGGTGACTACTAACAGACAAATTTGTCACAAATTATTGTCAAATTTTCTCTTTTTTCTAGTTCCATGTCTGGTTGCTTTTGTTTCTTGAGTTTGGAGCAGTGACTGCAAGGCAAAGTCAGTACAGTACCTGTTCCTTATCTTCCAGGGTTCATGAGCTTTGTTTTAGGCCTCCAAGCCTGGAAGGACATTGCCTGCAGAATAGAGTTTCTGTTCATTCATGTGCTTTGGGACAATGGAACTGGAAAAATAAAGAATTGTTTGAAAGTAAATGTGTATATTAAATTATGTACTATTTATTCAGTTTCTTAAACTATTTCCTGGCTTTTTTTTTTGATTATTATGAAAAGTACATGATGACCTTTAATTAAGATTGACTTATTTGGTAGAGAATAATTTGGAAAAGGCCTTAAGTCCTAGGTAAACTAAGATAGTTGGTTGTGCTTCTAACAATATATTTTAGGGAGAACAAAAATATTTTCTAGTATTTAAAAAAATAAAATAGTAGAAAGTATTTTGTTTTTCTAAATAAATATGTCATAAACAAAACATTTAAAAATAATCCTTGTTTTATTTTACCTCCTTTGATATTTGTCTTTTATGTTCTATGCTATACTTTTGATCAACTAGTATATAGATTTATATAACTTAAAAAGAAGTGAGAATGCCCACATAATCCATGTGCCCACTCATGTTTTTTCCCTTGAAGTTTATAGCACTAAAAGATCTTGTCTTGGTTGCCCTTCACAGTTGGGGATGTGAGGAGGATGGTTCTGTGGAGACATCATCAGCTACATAAGTCTCCTGGGTTGCAGAGCTTTGCAAGAGATTTGGCAAGTGAAATAATGCTGTTGAATTTATAGAGATGAGTATTGGCCTATTTGAGGAGCTTCTTACATGGATTACTGACCAAAGATATTAAGTAAAATGTCAAGAGAAAATAAGATAGTAAATATCCGACTCTTTTAGTTTTTAAGTATTAATAACTTTTTTTTTTAAAGTGGTAGAAGGAAGTACAAAAGGGGGGGGCGTTTACTGCTTTTTCAGAACACATGTATGAGGGATATTCAATGTGTATGTTTAAAATTTTGCTTTCTGTGATTTGGAAATGTCTCTCTGGTCATTTTTTATTCAGTTTGCCTGTTTTCTAATCAGACTTTCATTTCTTCAGTACTTGCTTATAGACTTGCCCCCAATTTGGGGCTGTAATGGGCATGACCATAATACACAACAGTATCAAAAGGGTTGCTCATAAATTCTGCAAGCTTTTTCAAACACTATCCTGTGGTTTTAAAAAGGGTACATCTTCGTATATAGGAATATAAATGTACAGAATAAGGTATGTAGCTTCATGATTGTTTTATTTTTTATTTATTTATTTATTTTTTTTTGGCAGAACCAGGGATTGAACTCAGGCCCTTGTGCTTGCCAGGGAAACACTTATTGCACAGAGCCATCTCCCTGGCTCCTTCATAATTGTTTTAAATGTGCTTAATAAGGAAATTATACAATTGATTGCATAATCCTCACAGACACAATTGATTCTGGGATTGAATAAAACTGATCCTCTTTGGTAAGAAAGTAGGATAGGTTTATGTGTCTTTACTAATCTTTTTATTAAATAGAGTTCTGCAGGATGGTTTCAGGACCTAATGCTTAATAGTCAAAGCTGTTGGAGGTGTAGTCCTTTCTAAGTCAGAAGCTGTCTGTTCCCATCTGAAGGAGACTCAAAGGAGAGGACTTCAGGAGCTTCCTGAGAGGTCTTCAGTGGAGACTGGTGTGTTAGAAGCACTGAGGCACTATGTAACACAAATGAGTGCTAGACCAAGCCAGGGCACACATCAATCAATGTTGAAACAGGGTCTTTAGGGGGAAAATAGTTTTATGTGTATTAGCCACTTCTCTGTAAGTGCTTTACAAATTTTATTACAGTGTACTTTGCCTTCAGTTGGCATACAAATACTGCTGAACCAAAAGGAAGTCACTGTGACTGTGTACAGATGTTTTTGTTTCATTTTTCCAAACACTACCCAAACAGTATTTTACTTGCTCTGCATGTGTATGTATTTGCTAGGAAGATAAATATAATTGACGCAAGAAAAATCATGAGAAAAAAGTAAAAGAATTGGTAATGTTGAAAATAAAATGCTTATTGATAACATCTGGTTAAATGTCTGTCTAGCTCTCTTTTTTTTTTTTTTTTTTTTTTTTAATGTGTATATAAGTCACTTTCTAGTTGCTGGGACAACATACTAAAACCTGCAAAGGAGGATGAGTTTATTTTGTGAATTGAATCCAAAGTTGGCTGACTCTTAAGACAGAGAAAGCATGGTAGAGGGACTGGCAGAGGAATGTTGCTCAATGCATGGCAGTCACAAAGCAGAGAGAGAAGGAAGGAGTGAGGTGGAGGAAAAAAATGCACCTTTCCAGGTCATGACCCCTGTAAGGGGTAGCGTCTAGCATAATGCCTTTTTTCCTACATATTCTGTAGGGACTTAAAGTTTAACATATCAGTACTTGATGGAAAATACCTGTTCCATTTTATGCCTAAGATGATTGATACTTAGATAGTTAGGGTAAACTGAAATGCATATGTTGCAGGGTAATAATAAGCTTCTCTTCTCGAAGGTTAACAACTTAAGTTTGCAGATCAAAAATTAGAGAAAAGGAAGGGCTTCAAGGTGAGCCAAAATTTTGACCCTTGCCTTTCAAGGTCAGTGAAGACCCAGGGCATAGGAGAACCTGTACTCTTAACATCATGTAACTCAGTTGCGTCCCAAATTTTCTGATCAAGAAGATTATGGGGCCGCAGAGGAAAGTGATCATGATGTAGAGTGTGCATAAGGAGAGTCACATGGAGAAAAAAACATTCTCTCAGGATTTCACAGGAGAGCAAATTGGTCAAGCAGTGGCCGTGACTCATCCACAAGGCTGACACTGGCAAAGTATCTACGAAGTGAGGTATGGGGTTACAGGATAAATCCTGAGGGTACGTGACTGACCTTATCAGATACAAAACTTAACATTTCTTGTTATATAGGTCTCACTTTATCTTGGTCTTAACCATCCAGCAGAAAAGTATAAAAATGAGGTATATGAAGTAAAACCATATTAATATGCTGAGCTCAAGTCAACAAGTTCTGCGAATAACCCACTACTATTGTAGACTGCTGGACTCTTTTGGATTGTTTTGCTGAATTCATGTACCTATGTAATTTATATGCCAAAGGAATACCCATCTCTGACAAGACTAAACAAAAGAAGGGGTGAGGGGCCGGGGAGATGGCTCAGTGGAGTAAGTGCTTTCCTGGCAAGCACAAGGGCCTAAGTTCAATCACCAGTTCTGCCAAAAAGAAAGGGCAGAGGGATACAAGGACCATTTTGTATTTGTATATACAGGATAATTAGGATAGATATACAGTTATTCTTGCTTAATTCATTGAGTAGAAAGATTTGTAGTAATAGTGTTTGGGTAGGATATCCTTTCTGCTGCTTGTACTGTGGATAACCACTAAGAAGATAACAATGTACAATGTATTAATTATCGAAACTGTCCTATTAATCAGTTTTGAAACTGTCTCATTGCTATTTGTTCCTCAAGATAAAAAAATTATATATAAATATAAGTATATAAACATATATACATATAAATATAAATATATTATATGTAATTCTCTTTCCTACTTCCAAAAGTGAAATGGGTATTACTTTGAAATGGGTATTTTTTTTTATTGAAACTATATATATGACCCTATTCATTTTTGGAAGTAGGAAAGAGTGAGAAAAAATTCAATTTAGTATGACCCCTGCATGAAGTATTCACATAGGAGTAGCTTTGTCTAAATTACCCCATCCATTCTTCTAACCCTGTCCTGTCAAAACTTCTCAAACATGTAGTAGATAGATATACTCTTTGCCCGTGCTTATCCCTCTACCCAGGACCTCATACCTATAGGATAGGGGGGCATCACATTCATGCCATGATCCCACACCTATAGGATATAGGGGACCATGCATCCCTCCCTGATTGCCATAGCAGCAAAGAAACTATAAAAGCAGGTAAGGAACAAGCATCTAGACTTTTTGTGTCTTCCCAGATGGGAGGGGGAAGCATAGTGGTTACCAGCTAATTAATAAACGCTTTGTAATTCCTGTAATATGATCTCCAGTGGGCAACATATTCAGTGTTGGCCATTATACCCCTGTTCTACAGACTGGGTCTTAACTCCTAATAGCACATTCAACTGTGAAGTAAACAGGTCATTAACCTGCTGATTGAGGATCGTGCTCTATCTAGTCACCTTCCCAAAGTCCCACTTCTGAACACATGAGACTTTAGGGGAGCACTTCACACCCAAACTGTAGCTACATGTATGGGAATCAGAAGTCCTTTTTTTTTTTTCAGAACTGGGAATTGATCTCAGGCCCTTGTGCTTGCCAGGGAAGCACTTACTCCACTGAGCCATCTTCCTGGCCTCTCAGAAGTCTTGATTTTTCATAAAAGTTTGATATATAAGAAACATTTTTAAAAATAAAGTTTTCTGCCAGAGTTGTAAATTGAATCTGTAGTTTTATGTTGGAGTTAAATATTTAACTCAGTAAGTTGTTTTTCCTCTCTCAGTACTGGGGATTTCAATTTTGATATAGTACATATGCTTTAACAATAATACAAGATAGAATTATAAGATAATACTAAGCTTTAGAAGTTACAGCTAATACAAGAGACATTTTTTGAGAAAACAATTCATGACTGCTGTTAAATTTGATTAAAATAAACATTTTCACATTTTACCTTCCTTAGTTTATTGTCCTTAATATGGGGTGCCTAAACTTTTACCTTTCTTTTACAGGTATTCTTTAGGTGATGCTAGGAGGCCTCTTCATGAAACAGCAGTTTTGGTAGAAGATGTAGTACATTCTCAATTAATTAATCTGGTAAGAACATATCTTACTTGCTATCTCTTCAGTGCCTTCTGCTTTTATTGGGATTGCAACCCAATACATGTTTGGGACAATTTGATTTACATCTGGAATTCTTTGTGTATGTTTGTGAGATACAATTTATATATAACAATACTTATGGTTTAAGTGCATAACCTAATGAATTTTGACAATGAGATATTGTCACATAACTACCAGTATGGTTGTGATAGAGGCATTCTATACTGTCAAAAACTGTTTCTGGGAGATGGCTCAGTGGAATAAGTGCTTCCCTGGCAAGCGCAAGGGCCTGAGTTCAGTCCCTGGTTCCACAAAACAAACAAACAAACAAAGAAAACTGTTCCCAATTCCCTGTGCCATTAGGCCTCTTCTGCTACCCCTAACCCTTGGTAGCCAGTATCTACTTTCTATTACCCTGTCACTAAGTTTTTTTTAGAACTTGAATTTTGTTTTCATTTAGAACTTTGGACTTATAGGTAGAATTTCACAAATGGTACACATAGTTCCAGATAATCATCAGTTTCCTTTCATATTCACGTATTATATAACCATAATACAATTATCAAAACCAGGATATACTGTGGTATAGTACTGTTTGCTGGCCTTACTTGAATTATATCTGTTTCCCATTAATATCCCATTGCTCTTCCAGGACCCATCCAGGATACCATGTAACACTTGGTTTTCAAGTCTTTGTTGTCTCTTCCCCTGTATGTCAGTTCTTCAGCATTTCCTTTTCATTTCTAATCTTAACATTTTTCAAAAGTCCTGGACATTTATTTCATACAGTGTTTTTCTATTTTTATTGGTGTGATGTTTCCTTATCATAGAAATGTGACATTATACATTTTTGGCAAGATTATCCCAGAAGTAACAGTTCCTTCTCACTTGATGCATTGCACCCAAGGTACATATTGATATGTTACTAACCTTAAGAACTTATTTGAAGAAATATATACTGAGTTTCTCTCCTGTAAAGTGACATTTTTTTATTTGTTCTGGTGCTGAGAGTTGAACCCAGCACCTTACACATGGTGTAGGTACTAACACCGAACTGTTTCCCCAGCCCAAGTAACTATTTTTTAATTTCATGGTTCATACATATATTATAACGTTTCTCAACATTTTTGCCTATTAATTTTCTCAGTCATCAGTGGATTATATACATGACAGTTACTACTGTGGTATATCCTTATGGTGACTTTCTGTTTTCTTCTTTCTTTCCATATTTATGAATTATAAATGTTTTAAAAAGAGAACTTGTCTTTCATCACCACTTATAAATTTTCTATGCTTAATATCATGTACCTTAATTTTTAGTGTTATTATCCAATAACATAATTTTCATTCCTTGGTGTATTCCAGCATTGGTCATTCCTTATGATTCTTTCATAGCCCTTTCCCATTTTTCTATTGGGTTTTGATCTATCCCACATATTTGAGGGATCTCTATCATTGGTCTTTGGTGTTTGGTACAAATATATCATTTATCAGTTGTAAAAATTACCTTTTTGTTTTTAGAAGTTTGTTAGGCTTGCAAGATTTTTTTTTTTAATGTATTTAGTACAGGGTCTCACTACCCAGATGGGACTCGTAGTGATCCTCCTGTTTTCAGCCTCCCAAGTACTAGGATTATAGGTGTGCACCAGTCTCAGTAGCTGTCTTAGTAGCTGTCTCAGTGCACCCCAGGGTGGGGCCAGCAAGACATGTGATGTCAAGGATCAATGCCCTGGTATCTGTGCTCTGCTTAAGCAGGCGGTTTAGGCCACTGAACTATCAGGCCAGCCCTGCAAGTGTTTTTAATGTATTCAAAAGTTTGGATCCTAGAACAACATTTTACAAACTGAATTTAAAGAGAAATTCACTTGTTGTCTTCCGGTATTTACATAATTTCATGTTAACATTTTCTTATCTAATATTTAGATCCCTAATATATGTGTAATTTATTTCTATTACTTGTTTTACATGCATCTAATGTTATCTTCTTTCCAACTGATTACCCAGTTTTACTATCACTGTTTATTAAAAAGTCTGTTTTCTATTGTCAATTAAGTTATCTCCTTTATCCTATACTTAATTTGTCTACCAATGGGAACCTATTTATTTTGCATCGTATACAGATGATGTCTATGTGCTACTGTGAAATTATTCATTATGTAGATTTCATAGTGTATTTTAGAGATCGTTAGAATAGACTCTGAGTTTTTCCCTTTTTAAGTATATACTCAGTCATTGTTCACTCACCTTCTTGTATGTGTGTTTCATTTTTGAGTTTCTGCATACTCAATCACTGTCTAAAAGTCTTAGAAATTTTGCGAGCAAATGTCAGTGAGATAGCTTAGCAGATTAAGTGCATGCTTAGGCAAGCATAGGACCAGGTTTGATCCCCAGCACCACATGCTGCACTAGTCCCACTCCTAGGCATGACAAGTCTGGGCCTGATGGAACATGCCTGTAATACTAGCGCTGGGGAGGCTGAAAACAGGAGGATCACTATGAGTCTGAGCTGTGTAGGGAGGCCCTGTACAAAGTACATTAAAAAAAGAAAAAATTTGCAAGCAAACAATCACTTTTTAAAAACACCTCTATTTTTTTGGCATATATTGATGTACAGATTAATGGGTTTCATTTTTGCAGACTCATAAAGACTCATAGCATACTCTGATCATTTCCACACACTGTTCACCTTCCTTTCCCCACCTTTTCCCTAGCTTCATCGCTTGGGAGAAGAGCTCAGTATATAAAATATATTTTGATCATATCCATCTCCCCTTTTACCTGTCCTCTCCCCCTCTTTATTCCCTTCCTCTTGACTAATCATAGTCTTCCTTCTGCTTTCTTACTATGAACATGATATACTTATTATTTTCAGTCTGGCTTATTCCATTCAATGTGAGCTCCCTATATATCCATTTTTTCCACATCACAGAATCTGGTTCTTTATGAGTACAAGTACTACATTATATACCACATCATATTAGCATTTTAGAATAAATTACACATACTGATTTTCATTGTACTTATACTCATTTACAGTTCACCAGCAATATTGAAGGGTTCATTTTGCCCTATGTCCTTGCCAGACTTCATTTTTTATATTCTTGGTAGTAGCCATTCTAACTGAGTTCTGTGCATATACTAGGTATTAATCTTCTGTTGAAGAGTAGCTGGCAAGGATTTTTTTTTCTACCTTTGTAAGGTGTCTTTTCACTTAATTGTTTTCCTTGCTGTCTAGGAACTTTTTCATTTTGATGTAGTCCCATGTGTTGATTCTTGCTATTTTCTGTGTTATGTAGAGTCTCATTTAGAAAGCTTTTGCCCAAACCTATAGCTGCCAGTATTTCCAGTAAGTTTTCGTTTAGGAGTTTCAAACTTTCAGGTCTTATCCCTAGGTCTTGGATTAATTTTGAATTGATTTTTTATGTAGGGTGAGAAATAAGAATCTAGTTTCAGTCTTGCATCTTTTTTTTTTTTTTTTTTTTTTGTGTGAAACCGGGGATTGAACTCAGACCCCTGCGTTTGCCAGGGAAGTGCTTATTCTACTGAGCCATCTCCCCGGCCCCTAGTTGCAGTCTTATGCAATGGATATCTAGTTTTTTAAAGCATTTGTTAAAGAGCTTGTCTTTTCTCCACCATGTATTTTGGGGTACAGTTGTTTGGATTTGTGTCTGTATCCCCTATTCCTTTCACCTAGTTTACCTTTCTATTTTGTTGAACCATTTTATTTTTGTTACTATGGTTTTATAGTATAATTTGAGATTGGCTATTGTTATGCCTCCACACTTGCTCTAAGCCGTTAGTTGCACAATCTTTTTGTATTTTTAGGGAAAGGTCTACAGGGTGTTCAGGGTCTCACTGCTAGATAGGATTCATAGTGATCAGCCTGTTTACATCTTCCCAACAGCCGGGATTATAGGCATGTGCCACCAAGTCCAGTCTCAATTGCCATCTCAACTTGACCCAAGGGTGGCAGCACAGCAGGCCCAGGGATGAATCCCAATCCTCTGTACCTGCTTGCAGAGACTTTTAATCTGCTGAGCTATTTGGCTGGCCCTACACAATCTAAAACAATACATTCAAATGGCATTCAACTGTCCTTTGCACAGCAGAGTTACATTTGAAAATTATTCTAAAAATAACAGTGTGAGGCCATCATACTTTCAGACGGCCATAATACTCTTGAATTATTTTTTGCTTTAGTAACTCATTAGCTATTTTAAATTTCATTTTATATTTTTTTATTCAACCTTTGTTGTATAACTTTAATATAGCTCTTGTTCTAGAATATGAAGTTGAGTAAGTTGTTGCCAGTGTTTTTGTGGAATAGACTCAAAGTAATTTTCAAACATTGTGATAACTGGTAACTCTAACATGCAAGGTAACATAAGATTTTGAAAAGAAGAACCTAGCCTTGCTTGGAATTCTGAATGTATGTGTACATTCAGTTCTATATAAAAACATGCTGAGCTGGAGAGATAGCTCAGTAGAATAAGCGCTTGAAGGTTCTGAGTTCAATCCCCAGTTTTGCAAAAACAAAACAAAAGCAAAAACATGTTACTGCGCATTTCAGCATACACTTAATGAATTGGATTGAAAGAAATAAGCATCAGAATAGGCATTATAAATATGGACTTATAAGTGTTATGTTAAAACATTTTATTTCATTTGTACTTTTTTTTAAAGATAAGGATTTAGTTTTTCAACTTTTAAAAATTAGGTCATTTTAACATACAATCTTAAAATTTCAGACTTCTCTGGAAATGTTAAAATTGGAATGTTGTTAAGAACAGAGGCATCAGTTGAGTAGGGATACCTGAGTTCGGTAGCGGCTTCTACCTGTAGACTGGGCAAAGCTGAGGGGCTGGCTGTCTGGTGTGTGTGCATGCGTTCATTCATTCTTTTGTTCATTCATTCATTTTAAAATCAAACCAGCTTCTTTTCTTGACCAGGACAGTGTCTAATGTTAATGGAGCCGTGTTCCATACTTTGACATTGGTATATTTTCCATCTTAGTTTCCATCTCAATTTCAGTTTTCAAGAAAGGATTCTTCCTAATTTTGGAAAAAAAAGTATTTTAAAAGGAAACTTACAGGAACAATGTATGTTTCAGAAATTCATACACAAAGATAATAAGTGAAATATTTGCCTATGTGGTTGAAGTTTTAATATTTTGGTTTGTCGTTGGCTGTGTTAATGAATGAGCAGGTAACTGTTACTCAAGGTAAATTCAAGACCTACAGAAGCAGTAAGAAGCACTAGGAAAGTATTTTAGTCACCATATTTTTCACCTGGAACTGTGACCAAGGACTACAACAAGCAACTGATCTTTTTCCCTAATGAAAGGACTTTTCATGTCTCATCTGAAGCTCAGAAGGTAATGAACACCTGGCAGATCAGCACTCGTGTGTGTATGCCTGGGCTCTTCTCGATCGCTTCTCTAACCTCTTTCGTGTATATCTGTTGGCTATATGTGCTGTGAAGCAGTTCTTCAGTTAAATGAATCTTTATAGTCACATTGGGCCTGCACAAATAAATCCCAGTTTTTCTTAGCTATAGACTTATTGTCAGTTGTCAAAGTGAATAAGGACTCTGTGTAGAACATATTATAGTCTATTTTTCTAGTCTATATTATTCCTCAAAGATTCTTTAACAGTGGGATACAAGAGATGGTATTTTATGAATTATTTTGAGCCTGAACTCTTTCTAGCCCTGCTTGGCCTCAGACTTCGAGTTATCCTCCTGCTTCAGCCTTCTGAGTGCTGCAATTATAGGTGTGCCCTACTATACCTGGCAAGAGTTGGTATTTTAAATATGCATCTATAATCTCTATCACCCATAATCCAAAGATCAAATTTAAGAAACAAAACCCTAAACTGGTTTTTTTGTTTGTTTGTTTTAATTTCTTTTTAATTCAGGATGTTGCTACATAGTTCAGACTTGTAGTTATGTTTCTCTCCCACCTGCCCAGTGCTGGGATTACAGGTGTGTGCCACAATGCCTGGTTTTAAGACCAACACTACATGCGATGTTAGGGTTCAAACTCAGCACTGAGTTTGCCAGGCAGGTGCTTAGACCACCAAGCTGTCTCACCAGCCCTAGACTTATTTTTTCAAGGGTTTTTTTTTTTTTTTTTTAGTCATATTGCCAGTTTTCTAAAATGAGAAACTAAACGACATCTTTGAATTTTCTTAGAATTGCCAGGTAGGTGGACAAGATATGACAACTTTAAATTGTTACAGCAATATGAAGTTTTACTCTAATTAAAATAGAGCCAATGTGTACTTTACACCGTAATACATCTGAATGCTTTTCTCTTTGAAAACTGATTTCCTTAATATGTTCTATAGTTGTTTCTGTGATGTTAACATTGCTTAAATTATTCAAGGGCCCACACACATTTGTGTTGTATATTGACATGTTCTTCATTATTAAATTCAGTAAGGTCATTCAGAACCAAGGTAATGGAGAGGGTGTCAAGTTGAAGTACTTTAATTATCTATTGCAGGGTACCTAGCAGTTATCATAGCAGAGCTCATGTCTGAACTGTTTGCTGGATATGGGCTTTACACAACCCACAGGCCTTGTTCCATCTCTCTTGTATGAAAAATTTTATGAGTTAGTATCCCTGAAATCTGGCATCTGACTCCTCTGAGGAACATAGAGTAGGCAGCACAATATAAAGCATTTTATATGAATTAGGTTTTTCACTGAATTTCTTTTAGATGTGTATTCCTCTCAGTGTTTATGAAAGCTTGGGGAAGATCAAATGTAATCATTTAGGTTTTGTGTAAAGACAGTGCAACTGGAATAGTTTATGTTACTAACCCATGTAACATGTTTATATGCCTCTATGTTCTTCATTTTAAAAGCATGAGATATAAAGAAAAATGAGTATGAAAATAATATAGTTTCACATGCATAATGATGCCACAGTCCAGAAAATGATTCTTTTTTTTTTTTTTTTAAATCTTTTTGAGACAAGGTCTCACTATGCAGCTCAGGCTGGCCTTAAGCTCACTTTGTAGCTCAGGCTGGTCTCGAACTCACAACAATCCTCCTGCCTCAGCCTAATTTAGTAGTTAGTACCTATAGGTCAGACACTCACTCTGAGAGATGAACACCCACTTGCTCCAAGCGGGAGTTCTTGTTTGATCAATTTTAGTATTTCTCTGTTTAAGGTGACAAGCTTTGCCAGGTTGCTACATATTGTCCTTCTATTTTGTCCTGCAGCATTTTCCCCCCTTTATCAGTTGCCATGTTGGTCAGCATGCTCTTTTTTAGCCCCTTGGAATTTTGTTAACTCCATTTTCTGTTTATTACCCATTTTCCTTTATCATGAGGATGTCAAGATTCATTGTCATGTCTTAAATAGAGAAGTCATGTTTTCAAAAAGGTTGTTTGGTGTGATATATTTAACTCTTCTTTTAAATGCTCTTATTAGCAAGAAAGATTTTGGTTGTACATCAACATGTGTTGGTCAGTGGTGATGTCAGACATTTTGCCAGTAGCTATATCATGTTTCATGTCAGGAATACTGCATAAGACACTGGCAATAGTTAAAATTGAAAGTTTTCCTTAAGTATCTTCTTTCGTTCCCATTGCTTTGTCTTGCTATTCCCATCTGTGACCTTTACCCTCTAATGAGATCCTTAATTCTTTCTTAGTACTTCAGCTAGGTTTCCTGTTTATTCTGAATACAGCCACCACCACACCACCCCCACCCCCACACAGAGCAGTATTCTAACCATCTTATACTTTTTTTAATTTTTTAATTTTATTTATTTATTTATTTTTTGTCTTTTTTGAGACAGGGTCTCACTATGCAGTTCAGGCTGGCCTTAAGCTCACTTTGTAGCTCAGGCTGGTCTCGAACTCACAACAATCCTCCTGCCTCAGCCTCCCGAGTGCTGGGATTACAGGCATGCGCCACCACGCCCGGCTTTTTTTTATTTTTTTTATTTTTTTTTATTTTTGAGACAGCATGTTGTTAAGTTCCCCAGGCTCATTTCCACCTTGTGGTCCTCAACCATCAAGGCTTCCCAATGTGTTGAGGTTACAGAGGTGTCCCATTGCACCCAGCATTCTAAGAAGTTTCCCCTTTCTCCTCTCTGTTCCCCTGTCTCCTCTTTGATTATTTGGGAGGCTTCATTAAATGTTCTTCACTGAAGTTATACATGTATGTTATAGGATACATTAGCTAGTAAAAATGTGTATTTTTAAATATATGTGAAGATTTTTATTTTACTGTGTTAAGATTAGAACAAAATCACAGTGCTTTAAAGTTGAATTATACTTAGGAAATCACTTAAGTCAACTGTTATATATGTTTGAACTAAATTACTTTTTACTGGTTATAAATAGTGAGTATCAGCTGTTTTATATGACTCAGTATTACACAAATTAGAAATCACTGGAGAGAACTTTCAAGCATCTCAGTTTTCTTTTTCTGCAAGTTGCAAGGCTTATTACATTTTACAAAGGCCATGAGGAATTAAAAAAGATTATGTGTAATATGTATACATCTAAAGGATTAAATAAATACTCTAGGATGTAATATCCATTTTCCAAGCTGTAGTAATAGTAGCAATAAATCATTGTGATTGTTAATAACAGATTATTACTAACGCCAATCCTGGGAATTTTCAGATTTAATGGAGAAGCAAACCTTTCATACCCAAGCTCCCTTTTCATGCACTTTCTAGGCTAAATCTCCACCATATCTTTGAAGTAGATGGAATTCTTGTGCCAACTGGAAATTGTGTGATTGGGTTCTTTTTATTATGTTGTCAATAATACCCTTTAAATTTTAAAAATATTGTCATTTATGACAATTTAATAGCTGCTTTTCACTTCTCTTTTAATTCAGGGTTAAATATCAAGAATCTGCATAAAATGCATAGAATGTAGTTATTTACCATCCATTTAAAAATACTCTTATTTTCACTGGATGAATCTATTGGACAATTAGCTGTTTAGTATGTTTTGTTATAGCTGTTTAATATGTTTTATTATGTTTTCAATCAGAAGTAATTTTTCATTTATTCTTACATTCTTAGTTATAAATAATAGTGAACAAATTTATAAGTGTGAAGAGAGTTCACTGGATTAGCATGACCTGATTTTAACCATCCCTCCCTGTTTTTCTCTTGCTATTCATGTGACTGCTAATCTCCGTGTAGAAGTAGTACCTGTGAAACCATATTCAGACCTTTGTGGTTATCACCCTATGCCATCTCACTGCTATGAGGGTGTGTTTCAGAATAGTAATAAAGGGGCCGGGGAGATGGCTAAGTTGAATAAGCGTTTCCCTGGCAAGTGCAAGGGTCTGAGTTTGATCCTCAATTCTACCCCCCCCCAAAAAAAGGTAATAAAGTTTCTTCTGTAGATCTTTAATGAAAGAGATCAAAATAGGGCAAAGAAAGCAAGAAGCGAGATTATGGGGTTCCAATAAATAGCATGATGACAATAATGTAGTTACCTACATATTCATACTATGTACCATGTCCAAGCATATGTGTGATACGGCATGCTGAAACACATTTACTGTTTACACAAATGACTTGAAGTCATCCATAGCTGCTATCTGGGAATAAAGTACTTTGTGTCCATTTTTACTGTGGAGCAAATGTGCCAGATATTTAGCGTAAATAGGTGAGAACATCCTTGCTTTAGGAATCACACACATAGGATCACTTACATGCATACAGAATTGTTCAACATAGAACATGTGTGTCAAGAAAATCTCATTGATTTCATTTTTATTTATACCTGTGATAAATTAAATGTGGAAAATTTCTTATTTGTGTATAGCTGTAGCTTTCATTTCTACATAGCTTTTTATTTCTGATTGATTACACTTAGCATTTTTTTACTGTTATTTTCTGTGGTATATTATCACCTCTTCCCTCTAGATAATAACTGTTATGCATTTAAGAATCAATCTCAGTATAGCTTTTGGCTGATACTCTACTTAGAATTCCTCTTTAGCTACACTTTACCCTGCCAGTTACAGAGAGTTCACTAAAGGTGTAACTCAGATTAACTGTGAAGAAATTTCTACTTTCCCCATCACTCTTAGTGTCTTCTTTTTGTTCCTGCTGCAACATATCCAATAAATGGTCAACTCATTTGGAAAAGTTTGCTTTGAGTATTTCAGAATATCTAAGTTAGTCTATACTTCTACAGATTACAGGTAATGTCGTATTGGTATTATTAGCATGATTGTGCAATAACATCCTCTTATTTTTATAGAACTGTCTCTTTGTGTCAGGTCTTTTTC
>PVKA01003178.1:0-52759 GCA_004027165.1 Ctenomys sociabilis
GAAGAGAGGGGTAGGAAAGGTAGAAGAGAGGGATGGGAGAGGAAGAGGTGAGGACAATTTCAGACTTTAAAAGCTGAGAAATCTGTGGCCAAGGTGTCCATGTGTGTTTGTGGTTCCAATCGTTGCCTCATTTCCTGCCATGGCTGTGGACAGTATTAGCCACGGAGAATCAGCTGCTCACTAAAGATCTACATGAACACGCTCTAGTTGTTGTGGCAAGTTTGAAGAACTCTGATATTTAAGTTCTCTGGTATTTTAATGCATCCTCATCCCTGCTTGGGAATGAGAGGCAGTTTTGTGATTCTCATTTGTGCATGAGGAAATCTGATCTTTAAAAGATCCAGATTTTTGTCCATTCCATAACTCTATGCACCTAGAACTTCTGAGAGTTCCTGTGCATTCTTGTTACTCAGTCCAGAAGACAAAAGCCCACTCTCAAGCACCTAGCCCCTTAGTAAGAAATCTCCCTAGCAAGATAACAGATCCCATGAAATGGTTCACTCTGGGATTTTAAAAGCATTATCAAACATGCAGTAGGGTAAGTGAAAACCAGCTTCTTACCCAGAAGCAGTTATAATAACTTAATAGTGTCGTGGTTGACATGTGTTACTGGATACTCTCTGGTGAGAAATTTAATCTACAATTGACATGTCATGGCATTTGGAGGTGGAGCCTTGGAGAGGCGATTTGGTTTGATGAGTTCAGAAGGATGAGGCCCTGGTGAAGGCATTAGTGGCTTTTATAAGATAAAGAAGAGATGGGGTAGGCTAGGTCAAAAGAAGACAAGGAAAATCATAATTTTAAACTTATATTTTGGTCCCAACTGTACAGACAAAAACCAGTGTTGCTCACCTTCACAATGTCTTCCTTCCTCTCCTAGGAAACTCACTCCAAGAATTCCTAAGAGTTTTAAAGATACAATAAGAATGTCAATCAAGCCTGTGCCTTAAACTTGCAAACTGAACCTGTAATTTTCTTCCTGCAGACGGCCCTGTTAGGTGGGCGCACATCTCTAACCTTCACACAGGCAGCTGGCTTGCATTCTAACCCGGCACACGACCTGGACGTCTTGAGGGCCTCCCAGGAACACAGGAAACCCCTCCCCAGACCATAACGAGTGTCAATTCTAGTTCTTCCACTTTCATTCTGGATGTGCACTGCTTTCTGCCCAATAAATTGTCCTCTGCTTTTCCTTGATGCTTCCAACAGTTCTTTCCCGTGGCCTGAGTCAACAGTCCTACAGTTTACCTACAGGTAAGGGAATTAGATCCTCATCTCTCCTGGAGACTCCATCTGGTGATGGTGAGGTGCAGGCTGGGACACTTGCTCTGCCTCACCACATGACACACCACAGAGCCTCTCCTCACCAAATGCTGGTGTTGCACTCTTGGACTTCAGAGCCACAAGCTAATAAGCTTTTGTTCTTCAAAAATAACTCAATCTCTGGCATTTCATTGTAGCACCAGAAAACAGACTAAGACAAGAAGACAGGGAAGAATGAGCCTCAGGTGTCTTCTTCCATTATCCACATGCCACCCCCTCCCACCCCACAGGCATCTCCTTTCCTTTGGTCTCTCGCTTCTTCATTATCATAATCACAACCCATCAGCAGAGCACTGGAGTCTCGGCCCTGGCGTTGCCAGAACCCACAACCAGCTTCTTCAGCAGCACATGGAAGGTTGGTTTTCTCATTCTTGCTCTTTCAAGTGCTTACCTGTTCACCTTTAGCTTTGGGAATATTAAGCCACATTGTCTCCACAGTTACTTGGACTCACTAGAGAAAGTTAACAACAGTCAATAGGTTGCCTGCAAATTCTCCTCTAACCTTGCCTGAGATCCCTCTTCTCTGCTTCTTCCTACCTTGCTGACTACCTGCCACAGCTTTGTCAGCATGTAGAAAGTAGACTTGGGAGTTTTCTTGCTTTCTGGAAGCTATGAGTTCAGCCCTGGCCCAACATATGCCTGAGACGAGAGCTCAGTGTGAGCAGGCAACATGGATCCCTCATGGTCACTGCAGAATTTCCCTGTTCCTTTTAACCTACTCCTCATCCCTTGATTTTTTTCTCCATCCTCTGAATTTATAACTTCAAGCCTTATTGCCTCATGAGAGTGATAGTACTAGCTACCATTATTAAAAGTCTATATTCTTAGGCAGAAAATGGTGTTTGTGGCACTGAAACATTCTTCCAGTTTGCAGAATAGCTCTTTGAAGAAACATGAATACTTGGAAGGACGAGAGAGAAAAACGAAGAAGTTCTTATAAAAAGGCAATTTATAACAAATTTTAAAATATTCTGGCTTTGTGGAAGCATTCTTTTCATTCAAGCATTTGGCAAGTACAACTTTTTTCATGACACATATCTTGCTCACCAACCCCCCTTTTCATTTGTTTATGCTTATTAGTTCGTTGTTTTGTAAAAACATCAATATTGCCCTAGATAAGACAGCCTGCATCTGTAGTCCCAGCACTTGGAAGGCTGGAACAGGAGGATCTCAGTAAGTTCAAAGACAGCCTAGGCTACATAGTGAGTTCAAGGCCAGCCTGGACTACGTAGCAAGACCTTGTCTCTAAAAAATTACTGTAGTTAATGTCATTAAAAAGAAATGAGAGAAGGATCTGCGTGGGCCTGTTTCAGCTGCTTTTGTAGTCTGGTCTGGCTTTCACATCCTAGCTGTGTGCTCCGTCCAGCACTATGGGGAAAAGGAACAAACGATGGCCAATGTGAATCCAATAGCAGTGGCCAGATCAAGAGGTCTGACCCAGTCTTCAGGACCAACCGCCCAGGACTACCTCAATCAACTCAGGCCTACCTGGAAGAAGTGAAAGAACAACTAGAAAAGAAGAAGAAAGGCTCTAAGGCTTTGGCTGAATTTGAAGAAAAAAATGAATCAGAATTGGAAGAAATAACTAGAAAAGCACACAGAGAAATTATTAAGTGGAAATGAGCGCTCATCCAAAAAAGGCAGAGAAAGAAGAAAGAAAAGAAGAAATCTGGTAGGTGTTCTTCTTCATCGAGCTCTGATTCTTCCAACAGTTCTTCAGATTCTGAGGATGAGGAAAAGAAGCAAGCAAAAAGGAGAAAAAGAAGAACCGTTCATACAAATCTTCTGAAAGCTCCCTGTCAGAAACTGAATCAGACAGTAAGGACAGTTTAAAAAAGAAAAAGAAGCCAAAGGATGCAGCTGAAAAAGAGAAGGACATTAAAGGACTTATCAAGAAAAGAAAGATGTGTCCTGAAGAAAATCTTCCTCATCTGAGTCATCAGAATCAGATCATACTGAAGAGGTAAAAAAGAAGAAAAGCAGTAAAGTATGAGAAAAAGCAACAGAAAAAAACAAGAGAAAAAGAAGCAAAAGAAACACAGTAAGAAGAAGAAAAAGAAGGCTGCTAGTTCAAGTCCTGAGTCACCATCACATTAACAAAAACCAGGACTCTCCCATGAAGAAAGTACAATGCATGAAGAAATTTCAACTGTGAAATTATGATATATTTACTAACATGCATGAATTTTCTCATTTTTAGAATTGCTCCTGGACTATTCAGCAGGCACTCCAATGCTGCTATGTGAAAGGGGCATAATTGTTGCTTGCTGCTTAAATATCTACTTTTTCTCCTCCACTGTGGGATAACTTAGGAGACAGTACACTGCAGTCAAACTTGTGGTTAAAATATTTGAAAAGAAATCTAATATTTTTTACTAGAAGTAATAAATCAATAGGAAGTGAATCTGGATACATCTTAAAATGTAATCAGAAATGGCCAGATGACTCTAGTTAAATTTTTTAAAGTAGGGATTACATTAATATTTTGAAATCCTTACTCTGTAGATAAGTGTATCTTAATCCCTCTCCCCCCTTGTATACTTCTTATTTACCTTGGGAAGAAGCTTTTAGGATGGAGGAGGGGCAGTTTGCTATCTCTTTAGCTAGCAGAATGGTGTGCCTCTGGTCCTCACACCTCCTACTTCTGTGGACACAGGAGCCATGCTTCCAGGGAGGTCAGAGCTGCGTACGAGCCCTCTTGCCCTTTATTGAGCTTCCTGGCATCTGTGGACTTTGTCATCTGCTGCTTTGAGTGTACCAGAGAAATAATCCTTTGCAGTGTGAGGAAGCCCCAAAGCTCTGAGTTTACTCCTCCACAGCAACCAAAACTGAATGTTTTTTAGCTTTAGAATGTGTTATGTCCTTTGAATTAATTTTTGACCATACTTCGGTTTTGGAGAGGAATCATTTCATAGAGACACTGGTACTTTATGAACTTAACAGCTAAAGATTCTAAAATGCATGTTTCATACTGTTACGTTTCAACCAGTCAGGAAAGTTTTATGTAACAATGATAGTTACTTTACTTTTTTGTATGAACGTTGTTCAGGTTGCAATGTTTAGCTTTTGTTAATGCTTATTTGTACTGCCTCAAGTTCATTACTATGTTTAATGGCGCCCTTGCCAAGATACTTAGCATGTGAAAAGCAGGTTTTGAGTTTTTGTTTTAAAAAAGCTTCATACTGAAGCTGAGACTTACAGACAAGTTGAGTGGCAGGCCTGGTACGCTGTGTCTTGTTATATAAAGCTATTACCAGAATCTTAGTAAATATAATTTTTTAAAAAAAGAAATGAGATATGAATATTTATATTTAAATGTAAGTTCTTTTAAAACATTTTTACAGCACTAATTGTATAATATATACACAATGAGCATAACTATGTTTATATACAAATTAAGTGCTGAATATGGAAATCTACTTGGTGCTATACACATCTGTTCCAAAAAGTTGTAAGTCCATTTTTTCAAAACACTGATTTTTTAGCCTGCTGAGCTCTCACCAGCCCCACCATAGTGATTTAAAAAGGGAATCCAACTTGCTCCTTTTCTCTTTTCAGCACAACTTTTCCTGCCATTTTAAGCAAGGTTGTGTTCATATTCTCATGGAAGCCCTCATTCATCCCTCAGTTCCAGCAGCCCTTGTCCCTTCCTCCTCTGCCCAGTTGTCCTAAAAGAGCAGCCTACGCCCACCCGATACCTCCACATCAGCCCCTTCCATCCCCTCTGCTTGATCTTCACCTTCCATCCTGACACCCTGCCCCTATCCCAGCATTCCCCTGACATTATCCTGCTGATGCCATCTCGGAAAGCTTAGCGATAAAGCCTTGGGCATGATAGTGTTTTCTGGTACATTAGACAAGGCTGGCCGCTACCTTCCTCTCATGCCCCTACTTTTTCCTCAGTGAACAAGAGTGCCTTGGCCCTGCTCCTCCTCATTTCAGACCACCAACCCCGCTTGTCCCTTCCCAAGGCTCAGTAGTGGGGCTCACGCAGTTCCACTCTGCCGCATCTGCTCACACACTCATCCCACTGCAGTCAGAGTCAAGTGTCTCCTTGCGTCTTACCCTCCATTTATGTCAGCATTGTCTACTTTAGTCTCAAAGCCTTAACACAGTACACACTGCTGTACACACTGCTCTTAAATCTAACCAGTCACCAAATTCTATTTGTTTCAAAATTATTAAAATCTCAAGCTTTATTGGCCTAGTCAGTTCCCTCTAGGCATGCCCTAGTTATTATCTTAGTTTGCATTTTCCAGTGCTTGGACTGATCTAACTCTTGGCTGTGCTGTGCCCCTCCTAATGTTCAATATTTACAGCAGCCCATGACATTTGCAATCGTTCAAATGATTGTGTCTCTCCAAAGGTCATCTACTGAAACTTAACCTCCACAGCAATCTTATTAACAGGAGGTTCAGATCACGAGGGCTCCCTCCTCATGGCTGGGATTGCTTTCTTTATAAATGAAGTCTAAGGGAGCTCATTTTCTCTTTCTAGCTTTTCAGGACTCAGCTAGAAGGCACCACCTAAGAATATGTCAACACCTTGACCTTGAACTTCTGGCCTAAAGAAGTGTGAGCATTAAGTGTGTGTTGTTTGGCAGCTAGTTTCTGTTGTTAGTGTCCTGGACAGACTAAGACAGTAAGTCCTGAGGAGATGGTAACTGACCTTCTCCACAACTTGAGATATTGCCACAGGAAGGATTTCAAATTCGGTCTATCTTGGCCTGATTGAAGACTTCCACTAGCTCCACAGTCTACACAATAAAGCAGAAGTGGCCCAATGAGTCGAGATCCACACTGCCTTAGGTCTGCTCCTCTTGTGCAGTGCCTCTCACCTCACCTCTCTGACCCACTCAGTGTTCCCTTGGCTTTCATGAATACTCATGATGGTGACCTTGTACAGTTTGTCCCCCTGTTGAGAATGCAGTTAGGTCCCTTTCTGGCCACATCTGGCAGTGTCATAAAGGGCAGCAGTCCATGCAGAGTTTTCCTTTCCTCCCTTCTCCTGGTCACCAGGACTTCCACAGAGCATTTACCACACAGCATCACAATAGTGGGTCTCTCTCCCTGGACTTTGGGGTTCTTGACGGCAATGCACTGTTGCTTATTCATTTGGAGGCCAAGCAAAACATTTTCAAAAGTAGAACTTGGAGGTCCCTCATCACAACCAGGTATGAGGGTGCTTTGGAAAGGAGGAGCCCGAGCTCCCAGTGCCAAACTGCTGAGTGTTGTTTATCTGCGAGGGAGTAGATTGTCCCTAGGTCATTCCTAGGTGCTTGAGTGCTGCACAGCACAAGCACCGTGTCCGAAAAATATTTACAAAGAAAGGCGTGATGAAAAGTGCTGATATCTCGACTCCTGAAATATCTGCTCGATTTCCTTCATTCCGCTGGGGTGTAGTGTAACAGGCGACAGGCCCAGGTATTTGGCTCAGGATAGATCAAAGTGACCTAATGGGAAACAGCTTTGCATTACTCTCTAACCAAGTCATGCAAAGTACCCATTGTCCTGTTCAAATGCCAAATTACATCCAGGGTCATTCAAAGTCCGGAAGATGGTTGGCTGTGATAAGGGCTAAAAAATTCTTGCTCAACTGGGAACTAGTATTTGCAAGCACACTCTGCATTTTCAGCTCTTCAAAGGCAAGTTCTTAAGTTTAAGTGACTCATAAGTCTCTTCTAATGAGCCCCACAGCTCCATTTGTGCTGTTTATCATCAGCTTGGATAATCCCTGTATCAGTAAATATCCTTCCCCGACTGACATTGCATAGATTGTGAATGGGCTGTGAAGACTGAGGAGACACTGTGAAGACTGGCAAGCTTTGTGGGAGCCACAAGCTCTCTAACCCATACTCTTAAATATCTTAAAATTTTAAGTTCTGTCTTGATATCTGCGATGATGCACCTTGCCAAGTTTAACAAAAACCTTAACAAAATATGCATCCTACGGATAACCTCAGGACTACAAAAAGTATATTAGAAAAATTGTTAAAGGCACTATTTATCAAACACAATGTTTTCAAAGTACATATAGATTCAGCAGTTTCACTTTAAAATGTATACTCTTAGGACTAGAAATCAGCGTCATGCACGCCTTTGCTTATGGCAGCATTATTTATGATATCCAAGATATGGAATATCTTAGTTTCCATAAAAGGTGGCTTAGATGTACAATGGAATGATATCCAATGTTCAATCTGGAAATAAAAGAAAATGTGTGTGTAATGAAGGAAATGTGTGTGTGTGTGTGTGTGTGTGTGTGTGAAAGAGAGAGAGAGAGAGAGAGAGAGAGAGAGAGAGAGAGAGAGAGAGAGAAACCACATGGATGAATCTGGAGAACATTACGATGAGTGAGATAAATAACCCAGGTCCAGAGTCCAGAAAGACACGAGCCAAATGTTACAGCAGGACTCCAGGCCCAGTGGACTTACAGAAGCAGGAGGAGAAGGGCTGTTTCCAGGAAAAGGAGAGTGAGGAGAATGAGGACACATGGCACAAAAGGCAGAAAGCTGCAGTTAGGCAGGAAGAACGAGTGATATTTACCCAAGGTGATGCATGTTAATTAGCTTGACTTCTTCACTCCAAGGTGTACATCAGAACATCACAGCGTGCCCCATAACTACAGAGGATCATAATTCATCCAAAAATAAAAAGGAAAGAGTGCATCTAATGAAAGTGGACAATTACACTGACACCATACATAGGTGAGTGTCAGCATGTATTTGAGAGGTGCAAAAGAAACCCAGGACACCAGGCTGGATTTGAAATCACATCTTGCCTTGCCCTCGTCACCGTGTTGAGACCTGCCTGGTTCCCAGTAAGAGGCGAGATGTGGACCGGGACATGGCAGCCGTGGCCTCCTAATGGATGCCATGGCCTAGCAGAGCAGGGGAGGCCGTCTATTTTATTTCCCTGCACATTACTTGTTCTTTAACACCTTCATCATTTCTATATCTTACAGGTAACATATGCTCCTTCTCGAAACTAGAAGAAAAATGTGATCTAAAAAATTGTTAGAACCAATGTTACATTGAAATATATATTGTTGTAGAGCTAGCATAACGCTTCAGTTTTCTACTGCTGCCATATCAAATTACCAGAAATTTAATAGCTTAATTAAAAACCAACACAAATTTATTACCTTAAAATTCTGTAGGTTAGGAGTCCCACAAGTTCCTCTCAAATACACATTGACACTCACCTATATATGGTGTCAGTGTAATTTTACACTTTCATTAGATGCACCCTTTCCTTTTTATTTTCAGATGAATTATGATCCTTTGTAATTATGGGGTACACTGTGATGTTCTGGGCTCGATTTTCCTTCATCCAGAGATGGAGAGAATCTGTTTCCTCAACTTTTCCAGCTTCTGGAAGCTTCCACATTCCTTGGTGCACCACCTTCTCGGCCAACGACATTGGCCCCCTGACCCATCCCCTTCCTGAAAAGCTCTTTGTTCTTGCCCTGTACACTTGCTATTTCACTTGCTTCCCCGTTGGATCAATATTATCTAGGCAGCTATATTTACGATTGTGTTGATCAGAGCTTCAGCCCATGTTGTACTCCATGATTTTGCTCAATAAATCATCTTCTGTAAAGTGGGCTTCTTGGCCACCCACTCAGGGCCCCTCTGTCTCTTAGGAGTTGTCTCTCTCTCAGTAAAAATGTCCCCTACTCTTAAACTCTGTTGTTGCTTGGAATCTATTCTTCAATTCTGGGCAACACAAACTTGGTGTATCTGATATCTAACAGGTTGAGGGCTATAATATTGTCTCTATATCATTAATTTCCATATTAACATTGCCAGCTTTGTGACCTTTGGAGGTCAGTTAACCTTTATGAACACTAGTTGCTTGTTTTCTGTACGTATAGGTAGAATAATGTCTCAGATATATTCATGTCCTGATACCCAGAACCTGAGAGCATGTGGTCTCACGTGGAAAGAGGTATTTTGTGGATGTGACTGAGGGACCCTAAGATGGGGTTCTCTATTCCCCACCTGGTCCAGGCTACTCACATGGACCCTAAGAACAGAGAGAGGGTTTCCCAGACATGGCCCTGGCGAAATATCTTGGTCACATACTGAGGCGACTGATGTCTACCTAGATTTTATTGGACCAAATGCTAGCACTTACCTTATCCCTTGGGGAGGCATGCAGGCTGCTCATCTTGTCTTCACACTGAGGCCTAGCCTCCAACAGATGTGCCTCTGGCCACAGTTGTAATGTATGTTAATCTTTTGTTTGACTCTGTCAAGGGCCCAGCCCTGTCTGACTGCCTCTAATACTTCTACCTAGCTGAGCTGTCTATACTAATATTGGATTCTCCTTCTCCAGCACTTTCAGATCACCAGTTCTGAGGTGATTAGACTGTGACCTAACGCAGATGCATGGTAAAGACCATGAGAAGGGGAACTACAAGGACTTGCATGAACTTTGACTTGAGCCACTCCACACTCAGACTGGAGTCAGATCCATGGGCCCTTGCCAGTAGCCATCCATGGTGACAGAGGAGGCCTCTGCCTGCTTCTCCTGCCACTTGATGTGTCTCGTATCCCACCGGTGTCTCTCCAATGTCCCTTTTCACCTCTCAGCTTGCCTCATGGCTTCTGCTCACTGTCTCCTCTCTCTGCGCTCCTCTCTTATGTCTGGACCCTGTTGCCATTTATCTCTCTTTCTGTGTCACCTGTAGCTCCTTAAAAGAAAATAATTGTAGTTACCACAGACAGTGGTAACCACAGGGCACTGACTATGGTTAGAAACAATCCATACAACATCTTACAGGTGGCCCAGATAGTTTGCAGGTGGCTATTCTTCAAAAATACACCTCTTAGCTGGCACTAATCTCACTTGCTTGGGAGAATGAGTCAGGATATCTTGTGGGCCAGCCTAGACAGCAAAGCAAGAGCTTTGGATAAAGTAAATAAAATAAAATAAAATAAAATCAATCCTCATGAAAGCAACAGCAACAAGTACAAAATATTTTATGGTTTCATCAGCCAGAATCACAGGCTCAAACCTGACAACTTGTATGTGAGAAACTGAGAAGTAATCATACTTCCATCTGCAGAGTGGACTTTAAATTAAAATCTCATCAAGAGACAAAGGAAGTCATTACACAAAGGGATCAGTTATCAAAAGTGTATAACAATCATTCTCGTTCATTGATAGTACTTCCTTTCTCCTAAGAGACCTGAATTGTGTAGACTAGGCCTTTGTCTGTACACCCAACAGCAATGCATCTAGATATATAAAACAAGTATTAATATGAAGTCTGAAGGGAGAAGTACCCTCCGCTAGGAGATGTCAGCACCCCACTTACAGCACGAACCAATCATCCAGATGGAAAATCACCAAAATAACATGGAATATAAACTGTAACAAACAGGTACTTGTGGAAATACGCTTGCCAGAAATCCTGTAGGGTGACTTCTCTCTGAGTCAAGCTGTGAGCAGGGAGTTTGTCCCCACTGTACTCCTCCACACACTGAAGATGAACCACTCCTGGGAGCCACAGAACTGCAGGAAGAGTTGCTCAGGACAGAGGAGAACAGTCCCGAGAACCAGTGCTGAGCTGGGCACTGGGAAACAGGTTAGGTAATCACGTTCGGAACTTCTGGGCTCTGATTGTGTTCTTCAGCAATGAGCCACACAGGCTTAGGAAAGTTCTAAAATTATATCATTTTTATCAGTAACCAGAACCTCAAGCTGCTCCCACAAACCACACAAACCTTGCGTCATAAGGTTTCGGAACAAGAACCCTAATGGTTTTCTCCATCTTTCACTCATTTGTTTCTCCAGCTCTCTGCTTATGAAAGCAGGAAAAGCTGTCTCCTTGACAGGGAAGGAGTGAGCCTCAGCAAGCTCCCAAAGGCAGAGCTCCCTTGGTGCCTGAGCCCCGCCATCCCTGCCTTCCTAGTGGAAGGATCTGCTGTGACAGTTTCGTGTGGTATTTCCCTCAAAAATGCATCTGTGGTCACAGCACAGAAATGCTAGCCCAGATCTCAGGCCTGGCCACCTCTCAATCGAGAGTACATTCTGGGCTGTTTCTGGCTTGGACCTTGGTAACCAGAGACACAAGCTGACTTCAGTTTTCATAAATGTCATGGGCAGAAGTGACTTATGGTGGAAGTCACAGTGTCCCGGTGGCCCTACACAGCCAAGACAGGAGGCTGTCCTGTTGCATGCCCGTACTCTGCGTGGTGCATGACATTTTCTCCCCCTTGCTGTGCTTTTTTTCATTTGCTTTTTCCTTTTATTCTTCCTCCTCTTTAGTGCTGCTGGGGATCAAACCCAGGCCTCCTTGTATTAGGGCCCACTTTAGCACTGAGCTCCAT
The DNA here is from genome assembly GCA_004027165.1 of Ctenomys sociabilis. Taxonomy (NCBI): domain Eukaryota; kingdom Metazoa; phylum Chordata; class Mammalia; order Rodentia; family Ctenomyidae; genus Ctenomys; species Ctenomys sociabilis. Next base: position 11,663 of record PVKA01003178.1, read on the forward strand.
CCTTCCCTCCTGTTGTGTTTCCCAAATTACAATAACAGGGTTCCTGAGCTTCTTACATATTCTAATAGACAATGAAATTGACCTATTTGTACTGTGAAATGAGTGTCTTCATGCAGTTGATCAAAACATATTTTGGAGGAACTATTACTGTTAAGAGCTAGAAATCAACTGGTGAGTTAAAATATACATTACTATAGTATGTAAATGAAATATTTTTGCTCTTACTAATGTAAAAATGAAACAAAATGAGTTGAATAATCTTTATATTTGTACCTCATCAACCAAAAATACACTGGGTCACAGTGACCCTAGGGTTGGTTAACTCAACAGTTCCACAAGTTTTGAGATCAGTTGCTCTCAAGAGCTCGGTTTCCTTATGATTGCACAGTGGCTGCACACGCTCTAGGAAGTGCATTTTCAAATATTTTCAAGTGAAAATAAATAAATAAAGCCAAAAGGAAGAGCTTCCCCTCTTTGAGTACCTATACCTTGCTTTTCTAGAAGCTCTTTCCTTCCAGCTCTCACTTCTTAGCAGGTATGTTCAAGTCTGAAGAGATGAAATTGTATCACAAACCAATTCTTAAACTCATAAACAGAAAACAACTGAAATGCTTATTACTGGCATTTCCAGTCACATTTTGTCTCCTGGACTGAAGGAAGGGCCTAGCCTTGACACAATTCAGGTCTCTTAGGAGAAAGGATGCATTATCATTGAATAAGAAACTGGTACCAGCTGAATGAGGGTGAGGCTTACAAATGCCCCTGGAAGGAAGTATAAAAAATGTTCCCTTGGACCAGAGGTAGTGAACCTTTTAGAGATGAGCACAGAAACTGTAAGCAGAGTTGTATGGACAACTCTCTCAAGGATTTTTGTTGTAAAGGGAAAAAAGAATGGGGTGACAGCCAAAGGAGTGAAGTCAGAGAAGGCTTTCTATTTATTCATTTTTATGGGATCTAATATACTTGAATGATAGGAGAAACACTCCTATTAGGAACTATGTGACTCTACCACTGAGCTTCAACTCAAGCCCCAGAAGCTGGCATTTTAATAATGCAATAGCAAGGGGATAGAATTGTTGAAAGGGATTGGAGACCAGAAAGGAACAGAAGTCTGCCTTGACTTCAGGGGACGGAGTGTGAGTTCATACATGTCCTCTTCCTGATACTTTTGCTTTTCAGAGATTCACTATTTTTTCACTGAATGGGTCCAATAGGCCACCATACTATTACTCTCTAGGTCATCTCCTTCAATAAGGTGTAAGTTCTTAGAGTTCAGCTCAACAAACATTGCTAATATCAACTGTGGAAAATTTAGGGCAATAACAAATAAATACCTAGTGTCTTTGAAGAGCTCACAAACAAGTACTGGGCAGTATTTCCCATTTTCTGAGATTGAGAATACAGGAAAAGAATCCTGTTTTATAGAGGAAAATTTTTTATTCAGTTTTGAACACTATCAGCTCAATATACCTATGAGAGAGCCATGTAGGAATATTGAATAACTTAGCTGGTACATATTATGTGGCCCAATATTATTCTATTAGTAATTATAATGTGTGTGTAAGGGTCAATTTACATTTGATTCATAAGGTCCTAGTTAGAATACAAAACATGATTCAGCAGGGCTAGTGCCAGGCTTCCTGATCTGTAGGTCTAACAAAGTCTCAGGTGATGCTAATTAATACTGATCCACAAACTTCATCTTGAGGATGAAAGGTTAAATGGCAGGCCCATGCAGAAAATTTCAATTTGGAGTGCTAATTGCTATAATAATAAGGAGCTGCATGAGCAAAGGGTTAGCAAGCAGATCAAGGTAAAATCATGGAGATACTTCATTGGCGGGCCAAGGAATGTGTACATGATTCTGAAAGGGGTGGTGAACCTGGGACAAGATTTTAACAAGGAATGACTGGATTCTGTGCAGAAGGCTGGTCGAACACTGATGCTGTGGCAGCTTTGTCTGGGCAGTAGAGATGCAGCAGTGAACAGTGATGCAGCAAGCAGGAGCCTACCTACATCCTGGAAGAACTGAAAACAATTTCAGGATCCTAAGGAAATAATTTCATGTCAGAGAATGTTGTAGGTAAATAAATTAACATGTCAGGTGATTTAGTTTGGGGGACTGCTCTAGAAGGAGGCGATGTTTGAGTCAAGAACTAAGCAGGCCATAGAACAGGTAGTGCAAAACTCAGGGAAGAATATTCTGGGCACAGGAAACCACAAGGCAGTGGTTTTGAGGCCAAAGCAAGCAGTGAGGTTGAGGTTCTCCGAGGCTTAGTCAAGTCAGTGAGGCCAGAGTCTGGTGAGCAGGAGAGGAAATGATACGAAGGGAGGTCCACAGATAGCAGAGGCTGAATTGTGCAGGGGCACTGACAGCTTCACTGAAGAGTTTGCGTTTTCTTTTAAATGTAAGAACAAAGTAATCTATGTTTTGGAAAACAACACTTGCTACTGTGTAAAGATTGGAGGGGGAGTATAGGTTCTGTGAGAATGCTCAAAATGGTTCATTAAAAAGATTTATCTGTCAGTAATGACTGAAATGACTTGGAGAGGAAAGAGCAGCTCTTTGCAATGCTTTGCAGTGCAGCAGCAAAGAGAGCCTGAGGTGGGAAAGTCAGAATCCTTCCCAGTGAGGGTACAAGGAAGAGAGGTACAAGACTGAAGTAATCCCCAACTCTTCTGAGTGCAGGCATGGAGGACTGCGAGCTTGTCACTAACTCTTTCAGTTTGTCTTCTCCATCCCACAAACCTGTTCTAAAACATCAGTAACTCGGATTCTAATACTGAAAGAGTCGTCCAAGAACATCTGCTAATCAATATACAAATGCTGTACTTCAGGGGATTCTTAAATTCGGGAGAGGTTAGGAGTATTGTGCAGGTCTCCACTTCCCTCTGCCAAAAGGAATGTAGGTGCTCCTGGGTTCTGGGTGCCAGTGCAGACCTTCCTTATGGCTTGAGCCTCTTCTTAGAAGGTGCTATGAATTTACAACCAGGGAAAAAAAGTTTCAGTATGAATTCACCTATAAAACATCAAGTAGCAAGGTCAAGTGGTGCCACCCTCCCAAGAACACTTTGCAGATCCTTGCTCCTACACTTGGATGGAAATGTTACAGTGAAATAGAAGGCAAAAATGAACCTTGAGGTAGGACATCAGCTGTGATCTTCATATATATTTTAATGTAAATGAATTTCAGATCCTTCTTGAGAGATGATTTCGGCTGGGAAACTGTGGATGCTCTGGTCCCAGAGAGTGGGGCAAAGGGCTCAGGGGAATCGAATGGGGAAGGTGAAAGGGGAAGGAGGTGGCTTAGGCACTGCACTTGGCTTCCTTCATATGCTCATCCTGTGCCAGTCAACAGTGCCACCCTGCTTCCGAAGAAGAGGGCAAAGATGCTGAACAACGAAGGAGAACTGGCTTCACACCTTAGCATTATCTGTACTGATCAATTCTGCTGTACACAGTGCATCTGCGTGGTGTCCTTACAATATGTGTTACTTTAAAGAAAAATCCTTGATCTGCATTTTTGACCCATGTCTCTTGGTATAGCTGCCAGGCAGCATTCAGCCACTTCTAGGCCAGAAAATCTTCTGAAGGCCCAGGGGAGCAGTAGGCAGAGCAGGGAGAATGGCACGTTTCAGATTGAATGTAGGAAGATGACAGAAACAGGAGAAACAGGGCACCCACTGCATGTCCTGGTGTGCTCAGAAACCTGCCATGGGTTCTCCCAGGGCCCTTCATTTTCCTCTGGCTCATCCTGGCATCTCCAGGGTTGTAAGCGGCTATCGGGTGACAGGGGCTGTAAGCAGTGCTCTGTGCAGTGGCAGGAATGTTCAGTATCCGTGTACAGCTTAGAGCGCACGGCAAGTGTGCCGACAGAGTCCTCCATTTGCTGCCCGTGGCACCTTTGGAAGATGGGTCTCATCCATGTTCTGATTTTTGGATAAAATAAGTGACCTCCAGAGATGCTGGACAACTTGTCCAGAGTCAACAATATGATGATCAAATTCTTTATTCATCCATCCATCGATGGACAATGAGGCCTCCTCCATGCCTTAGTTACGGTGAGTAGTGCTACAGTAGACATAGGCACGGAGGCTCCTCTTTGACGTGCTGACTTCATTCCCTTTGGGCACATAGCCAAAGTAGGCCTGCTCCATCACATGCTAGATCTATTTTTAGTGTTTTTCAGGGACCATCAGAATTTTTTTTTTTTTTGTAGCCGGGCGTGGTGGCGCATGCCTGTAATCCCAGCACTAGGGAGGCTGAGGCAGGAGGATTGTTGTGAGTTCGAGACCAGCCTGAGCTACAAAGTGAGCTTAAGGCCAGCCTGAACTGCACAGTGAGACCCTGTCTCAAAAAAGACAAAAAAAAAAAAAAAAGAATTTTTTTTGTAATAGCTATATTAATCTACATCCCTGCCAACAGCAAAGAAAGTTTCCTTTTTCTTCACATCATTGTCTGCCTGTTTTAGTAGCCATTTTAACCAGGGGGAAACGGTATCTTTTCATAGTTTTGATTTGCATTTCTCAATTGTTTAAGGATCAGGTTTCTCAGAAGAGCACTATTGATTGAGTTTGGGTATTATCAACTTGACATACCTGCAAGAGATCAGAGTGGCAATGCTCTACAGTGTGACTGATATTGCTTGGCTTTACTGCCACACCCAACGCTATCACTCTAGTAATTATAATGTCATTGGTCCAATCTAACTCATCCATGTTATCCTGACTCCCAAACCACAATGGCTGATTCATAGAAAAGTCATGTGGACTTCCCTTGATCAATCACGTTCTTTCTCTTAATCCAACCAGGAAGAAGTAAGGTTTCTATATGCTGACTAAAGAGCTGTGCACCTGTATGTTCAGAGCTATTGGTAACTATGCTCCTCTATTGTGATTATATTGGCTTGAAAATGTGAATGTGCTATATAAAGAGACAGGAAGATTGAGAACGCAAGAACTTTCCTTTCTTCCACCTGCTGTTTGGCTACAGCCAGAATCTATTTTTTCTTCTTTGTCTCTATCTTTCTTTCTGTCTTATTTTGATTTAGCTAGGTTTTAATCAAAAGCTAGGCCACAGAGAGATCTTTCCTGGGACACACTGTTGAGAGTCACTGAGACAGAATTTGAAGCCAGGTAGTGGACAAGATCATTGCAAAAGAAAGGACTATTGAGGTCTAAACTCTAAGGGCCTCTGAAGGATGAACCACTTCCAAGGAGGCAGACAGAAATGGCTCAGGTCACTAGAGGAAAAATAGGAGAGCATGGTGTTCAAGAAGCCACTTCTTAATGAAGTGGCAGTCAACCGGGCAGAATGTTTACACAAGGAGAAGTACAATAAGAGCTGCAAAGCAGGCAGTAGAGCAGACAGCGTAGAAGTCATCGCTGTCTTCACCACAGGCCATTTCAGTGAAGTAAGGGGTTCGAGGCCAGCTGGAGTGAACTGAAGAGTAAATGGATGTGAGCAAGTGAAAACTGAATATGCAGACAATATTCTGAGAATCTTCTCTACAAAAAAGGAGAAAATGGAAAGGCTGGTGACTAGAGATGGATCTCACTCATGGATATTGAAGTTTTGGATTTTGCTTTTGTATTTTAGGATAAAAAAGACTAAAATAAAATGATTATTTTAAGATCTACATAACTCTACCTGTTTGAAAAGAGAAAAGTTTCTGCACTAAAATGATTTTGAGCTGAGTCCTGAATAGCAAGTAAGAGTTTTCCAACAGAGGAAGGCATCACATGCTAGAAGAAGATTGTAAGCAAAAACAGGATGGTATGTTTGGAGGATAATTAACAGCTAAGTTGAGGGAAAATTTTAGTTGGGGTCCCTGTTACAAAGACAGGAAAACCCATACAAGGTCTTTCTGATCCTTTTTCTTCTCAATTCTATCTTTAAAATAATTAGGTTCAGCTGGGTTATCCTTAATGTTTATTTAAATATTACATCCATTGTGAATGGTGATCTATCTTGAGTGTTTTGTTAGATTAATGATAACACTCTCCAACATGAATAATCCAACATAGGTATTTCCTGAAATTTTGCTTAAACAATGCATGATGAGAAGTCTCTAGGGAGACTCAGGGCTCAGCGCAAGGTGGCTCACTCAGGAAAATAAACAGCCCTGAAATACATTTGAAGTTGGCTGAGTTTGACCTTGAAGTTCAGGTGCCTTCTATTCCCCGACACACTTGATATGGTTCTATCACCAGTTAGTGTTCTTTGGGGTTTCAGGAAGGTAGGGTAGTTTTACCTTTTGAGATTTCAATGTTTTCTGGTGGAAACTGAGGCAGTCCCTGTCAGCGCATGCCTAAGAGCTGCCTCCTGGTCTCTGGGTCCCTTTCTTTGCTCCTTTGAAGTCCTCTTGGCAGAGGCAGTGGCAGAGCACCAGCTCTCTACAGAGGAAGACACAGCAGAACGTGGAGATGAGGAGAGGAGCACTTGGTGAGTGGCTTCGCTGAGTTTGCTGACCTTTTTCAACATCTCGGGCCCAAGGGTATAAAGTAATTGTATTATGAGTCTTAGCATTTAGCTTCTCATTTATCATATTATTCATCTCCACTAAGTTATATAAACTTTCTTTATATAGAGGGAGAAAGTCAGAGATACTAAAAATCATGTAAATGTTTCTTTAAGAAAAAAGAAAAACTACACACATTAATTGGGTTCTTGGCAAAAGACTGAGAAAATGTCCCACCACTGATGAAGCAAGTTATTTTTAGACAACTTTACTCTAAAATATGTTGGTTCTTCTGTGAATGAGTTCATAGCACATACCACAAACTACTTTGGCTTGGTCCTTTGGAAAAAAGTCTCCATTTTTCCTTTTTATTATGTAATAAAACAAAATGAACAGTCTCCTGGTGCCGCCTTGGAAGCATTCCTCAGTTGAAAGCTCTTTTTTGTCAGCTTATCTGCATGTTTGCTTTCCTGTGAGCTCTTGGCTCTACTTTTGTAACCTGAGGACATTAATAGAAGTTCGTCCCACCATTCATTAAGTATTTTAGTTGTTCCCACTTTCAACCCACAAGCTCATCCTTATGATTCATCAGATTTCCTACACTACAACCCTCTGGTGTATTTTTTTTTTTTTTTTTTCGTGAAAAAGTTGAAGACTAACACTTAAATGGCATGGAAAGGAAGAAGGATTAAACCACTGGCTGTTACACAGATCTGTCTCTGTGATAAGATATCTCCTAGTGATTAGAAGGCCTTGCCTAGTTAGTCTTAAAATGAAATTAGTCTAGATGGTGCCAATGGGAATTAAGGGACTGCATGGTCCAGGAGCAAACACAATACCTGTCTTTCGGATGCTCTTAATCTCAGGGGTAAATGAAGGAAATGGGGCTTTTGGAGACCTAGTTACACATTGCCTGGTGATTACAGTTCCAAATACCTGTGGCCTACAATGACCATTTATCAGATACTAGGAACCTAGTCTAAATCGTTGAAGGATTACAAAGGTCTGCTTAAGAGTCCCTTGTCATCGAAGTTAAGAGTAGTTTTAAAGTCATTTATATGTTTCTACTGAGGCCTCCAGCTCTCTTAGCTACACAAAACCTCTTGTATATGTACCCTGCACAAATTTCAGAAATTATATGCAAGGTGCAAAGTAAGAGTGCTCACTTCTTTGTATTTCTAGCTGTCTCAACCGGGCATCAAAATTAAAGTTGCTGCTTGATAAATGCAGAGGCTAGAAAAATCCAGAGGCTCTGCATGCCCCTAAGATCTTATCACCTAAATTATTTTCCTTGAACCTGAATTTTTCAGGTGGAAATCTTTTTTTTTTTTTTTTTTAACTACTCCATATGTAGAGAAAAAGAAAGATGAGTATGTGTCTAATAACATCTAGGTAGTGAGTGTTTGCTCACTACCCGGTGATTGCTCAGGGTCACAGGGTTCCTGCTAGGGTAACTCAGATGTTCTGTGTTAGATGATGGAGGTAGTTGCACAACTATGGGAAAATACTAAGAGCCAGTGAATTGTTCACTTTTATAACTTCCTTGCATTTTGTTACATGAACCTGGTGCGTGTAAATGCTCATCTTGTTTTATCCAGCTAATATCATTTTACTTATTTACTCACATTTCACATATTTGTGTTCTTGTTTAAACAGAGAATATTATCTAAATAATATATTTACTAATTTAATCTTAATGCCTACTTTCAATGAGTCTTACTGAAACACAAATCCCTAATTATCTTAAACATCTTTTGAGACCAAGAGAATTGAATGTTATCTTTACTGGGATGTCAACAATATATCAGACATTCCAATGCTTCTTCTCCCACAGAACATTAACTTGAAGGATTCTCCATTCATGACAGTACCTTCCCAGGAGCTATGAATACCAGAGGAGAGACTCTAATACCCATGCATGCACAAGAAATAAGAGAAGACCCATGGTAAGGGTTAGGGAGGAGAGTTACACAACACCTGGGTCACCCCTTCCTGAACCCCAGATTGCACAAAGGGATGGAGTCAAGAGTGAGGACCTGACTTAGCTTCAAATCCCAATGCTGGGCTTGTTCCATTAAGGAACAAGGCCCACCTGTCCTCCTGCAGCCTCACATTCTAAGCTTGTACCGGAGGACTCTGCCTCCGGGCCCCTACTAGCACTAGGTCAGTTCTCAGAACCACAAGCTCTAGTCTTGCTTGCCGGACTCAGTTGCTGGCTTGATTCTTTTTTATGCTATATTCAGCAACCCTGGCTTCCAGACCAGTCCCAGTGCCTGCAGCCCCAGTGGCCCTGGGCTTTGGGCCTGAGCCAAAACCTAAGCAGCCTTCAGTAATGTGCCTCTAGGTCCTTGCTAGGGCCATGCCAGCCCAGCATCCATCAATACCCCACAAGTGTCCATAATCCCAGAAGCCATACTTTCTTTCAGCGCCAGGTTGGACCCCACTGCCCTACTCATCAGACTGGATCACACACAACCAGGTACAAGACTTTTCCCAGCCCACTCAGGAGCAGGTCTGCCTCAGGTTCCAGACTGACCCAGAGTCAGATAGGTCCACACATCTCAGGCCACAGGTCCATCCCAGAGCCAGGCTGAGACCCCTGGGCTCAGCCACCAGGCCAGCAGCCATGGACATAGGCTCCATATGTCTGTGCTCTCCCATGCCAGTCCTATGGCTAGGACCATAGGATCCAACAGACCCCGTATGTAGGCCAGTCCATGTGGACCTGAGGTCACACATGAGCTCAAGGTCTAGGCTCGCCTTAGCTCCAGACAGCTTCTGAGAATTTAGGTCTTGTGGACCCAGGCACCACACCCATACTGCCTTGGCCGTCTCCTAAAGACCCAGATGATGGCTTACTCAAACCTGATTAACACCTGTGGATTCAGGCCTCAGATTAGTCCTAGATACATTCAGGCTCCACACTCTTGCAGGCCTAGGCTCCAAGCCCATTTCCTTGAACTAAATCAGCAGGTCTACTTCACTGGACCCAGGAGCCAGGCCCAAGTCTGTATACTTAAGCACTAGGCCATCCTGCCTAGGACTCTAGTAGTAAACCTGACCTTGAAATGTGCCCCAGGCCCAGTTCTGAATTTCTGAACAGGTAAAAGCCTTTCACAATCAAACCCAATCTCTAAAGACTGGAGTAAGTTCCTACTGTCTCAAGAAAATGATGCATGCTTACTAAATTTATGGGACAGAAGTTCAAGGACAAGAGGAAGATCAACTTGTAGAAATTATTTAAAGAAATAATTGCAGAAAGCTTCCCAAGCCTAAAAAAAATGATAACTAATGAGGTAGAAGAAGGATAAAGACTTTTAATCAGTTTGTATTCAAGCATGTTAACACCAAGACATGTTATAATCAAGCTGTCAAAAATCAAGACAAAGAAAGAACCCTGATAGTGGCAGGAGAAAAGAAACAAATTCCATACCAGACAGCTAACAATAAAGCTTGTGGAATATTTTTCAACCAAACCTTGCAGGTGAGGAGAAAATAAAGTAGCATTTTCAAAAGGTTGAAGAAAACCAGGCTAATGAAGAATGTTGTACTCAGAAAAGCTGTTCTTCAGAGAGGAAGGAGAGACAAAAACTTTTACAGACAAACAAAAACTGAGGGAGTTAATTACCATGGAACTTGTCTTATAAGAAAATGCTACAGGGAGTTCTTTATGATGAACTTAGCAGGTGTGGTGAGGTATGCACACCTGAACACTGTGGGAGGCTGAGGCAGGAGGATGGAGTTCAAGCCCAGCCTGGGCAACTTAGGGATTTAATGAGATACTGTATCCAATAAAACATTTTCAAAAGAGCTAGGGACATAGTTCAATAGAAGGACCCTGAGTTCAATCCATAGTACCACAAAAAACAAACAACTGAGTGCCAAAACCAACAGTAAAAAGAACACAGAACATGCTGATATTCTAATACTGTAATGGCTAAGTATAAATTACATTTGTTAAGGGATGCACAATATTAAAAGATACAAATTGTGATGCAAAAAACACAAAATGGAGGAAAGTAAAATACAATTGTGGTATCATTTTATGTGACCAAAGCTATTCGTTTAAAATAGCCTATTATAAGATGTTCTAAATAAGCTCCATGATAACCACAAAGAAAATATCTATAGTAGAGCACAAAAGATAATGCCCAGTAATAGAGCACAGTGCTAGTAAAACTATATAATAAGAAGGGAAGACAGAGAGGAAGAGAGAACAAAGGAGCTATAAAACAAGCCGACAACAGCTAGTAAAATGATAGTAAGTCCTTACTTATCAACAATTATCTTAAACATAGGTAAATTTTCCCATCAAAAGACATAAAATGCATAAATGGCTTAAAACTCTCTCTCTCTCTCTCTCTCTCTCTCTCTCTCTCTCTCTCTCTCATATCCTCCCTACAAAAGAATTGCTTCACTTGTAGAGACATGTAGATTGAGTTGAAGGACAGAATATGCTGTGCTCAGAATGGAAGAGCCCCCCAGATCCTCACATGTTCAAGGTGATTGAACACGTGAAAGTGATGGGTCATGGAGTTGCTATGTTCACCAGCGGATGGACTCTGAGTGGAAAGGAGGAGGGGAACGCAGCCTCACCAGCCCAAGGAGGTCTACTGCTATCCCTGAGGGGGCTCCCCTGTGGCAGCAGGACAGAGAAGGTGTCTTTTATAGGCTAAGAGGCATCTCTATTAGCATATTTTTGGCAGGCTTCTGAGGGGCTGGGAGGGCGTGTTCCTTTTGACCTCTGTGAACTGCTGACTATGTCCTCTGGGACCTACTAACAAGCAGCCTATAAGCAGACAGGTGGGCTCTTTCCAACTGGTGCTGTTCATGTCCGGACACTAAAGGTCCACCAAGGACTTCAGTAGCTAAAGGTGCTGTTAGAAAGGGGCGACTGCTCACTGGAGATGGATCACAGGAGATGGGGCTGGCAATCTGCAGGGGTGTATGAGGATCTTTCCTGGGCCCTCTTGGCTTTCCACTTTGTGGCTGCCACAGTGTGAACAGCCTTCCTCGGCCTCCTTCCACCATGGCTTGGAAGTCACCAGACACTGTAACTGTGGGAGGAACACACCTCTTCTCCTGTAAGTCGTGTGTCACATGTTTTGTCCCATACACAAAGCAAGCTCATGTGGCAATAAAGTCATTTTGTGCAAATGAGAACCACAGCACAGCTCTACGTAGCTGAGCTTTTCCTCATGTTTGCCTTGCAGTGTAAGCATAGTTAGAAAGCCTTCCTCTGCTTTTCTTTTCAATCAGAGAAAATTTGCAAAAGGTGCCATGTGTACAAATTTACAACAGAAGTACGGCCATTTATATGATAAATTCTGGAAAAAAATGCTTTCTGAAAAATCACTTTTAATTTCTCCCATACAAAGGACTATGACATTAATTCCTTAATAAATTAATTGAGGATTTAAAATCTGTTTTTACCCTAAACCATTGTAAAGCACTGGAAAGGAGTCCAAAGTATAAAATATGATACTTTTGTAGATTTGTGTGAAATTATTTTCTGTTCAGGTAAATTTCCTACTTCCTCTAGAAAAAGGGTACTTGGCGGTATGGAGACTTCTAGTGAAGATTTTGATAGACTGTTTATGTACTAATCTCTCAGGTATGCCTGAGAAGAAGAAGCGAGGTAGCTCTGTGTGAATGCTGGAACTCCCTATTCTTTGTCTAGGTATTAACAAACTTTGCTGCCTCAGGGGAAAGTAATCCTTTCAAAGCAGCACATTGCTTATTACGAAAATCACTTGTTTTCTAAAGCATGCACTATGCTAAGAGCACTATGCTAAATCATACTACTTTACAAAATTGCTTCTTTATGTAGCCTACAAACATTGATAGTTCATAACCTCCTGAGCTGATGGCCAATCTTAAGGCATGCTAATTTGTCATGTCTTTGGAAACTCATTTGTTCATTGGTAGTTGTTTCCCCCAGTAATTCTCAATCATGTTATTTAATGAAAACAATACCGGCAATCACACTGGTACATAACTCTTTTCTCCTGGGACTTTCCAAATGCTTTCCAGATTGGGGGAGGAAGGGTCCTGTTTTCCTTGTAAAGAGAAAAGGGGAGGGGATTCACTTTCAATCAAGGGTAGGAGGAATTAAGGCTTACAGGAGCAAATCCTTACCCACGTCATTCCATGCATCTGTGTTCTGTCATCCTGACTGTATTTTCTAATGAGCTGAAATTCACCTATTTGATAGGCACGTCCCTGAGAGTGACTCACTTGTCATTCCAATGGTCACGACAAGTTCCAGGGCTTGAGGAATTGCTCTTCACATGATGGGAGGCATTTTTATGTTTATCATCAGAAATACATCATTTGCTTGTAAATAGTACTGCCTTACCCATGGCTTTTCCAGTTTAGTTTTATGGTTTATTTTTTCCTATGGCACACGCTGTAGATTGGGCATTGAATATACCTCCACAGGCCCATATGCTAAAGGCTTGGTTCCCAATCCATTACTATTGGGAGGTGGCGGAACCTTTAAGAGGTGGGGCTTAGTGTGAGGAAGTTAGGTCACTGGGGCTGTGACCATAAAGGGGATTTTAGACAAGGCCCCTCCTTTTCTTCTTGCATGCCTAGCCATGGAAGTGAGCACTTTCTTCTGTTATACACTTCGCTACAGTCATCCACCACCCTCACCAGAGGTCTAAATGCCAGGACTCCACCTGATTGTGGGCTGACACCTTTAAAACCATGAGAAAAGATAAATCTTGTTTATAATTATCTCTGGTATTTTGTTACAGTGATCAGGCACAGATTAAGAAAACGCTTATTAACAGATAATGTTATATATTTGTAAATTTTGTCTTAATTCATCAGAATATAACAGATACCAGGAGCTCAGTAAATATATATTAAATCAAAGAACAAGGCCAAGAATCACACCTTCCTTGAAATAGTGAAATGCAGTTAGAGAAACCTGGATCAAAACTGTGTTTTGTGGTCAGTAGCTGGAAAATCTTTAGCAAATTGTTCCATCTCTCTGGTTGTCAGTTTTGTTGAGTAGACAGTAGAATAATGGCACATATCTTACAGGTTGATTGACATTTAGTTGATATTAGATGTTCAGCCAAAGTACAACCTAGCTAACATTAAGAACTCAAAAACAGGGTATCTGAAAAAGATACTTTGCTATCCTAGTGGTTCTCCCTTTGAAAAGTTAGGACTCAGAATCTTCCCGTTAGCCACAGATGTGTAAGCCCCTAGCCAAGGAGAGATCTAGGCACGAATACAGATTCCAGGTGTTGAGGGGAACAGGAATATGCACAGCAAGTGTCCCACAGAGCAAAGCGCAGCTTTTGTGAGTACTGGGCTCCACACACAGCAGCCACAGGCCGGCCCCATACCACAATCCAACTGGAATGGTTTCTGAGAAAGGGGGGTGGGGTGAGCAGGAGATTCGTGTCTCTCTCACAGTTGCAAGGCATCTTGTCTTCCACGTTGGATCCTGAGAGGGCCCTGCCATGCTGACTGCTTATATTTTTATGTAACTCAGCTGCCTACAGCAATAGGCCATGATTCCAACTGACTCTGAGGTTTCTGAGATTGCCTAGGCAAATGTCCTTTACAGTGACAATAAGCAATATGGTAATGTAGCTGTCTCGGGCAGCTGAATGATTTAAAGCTTTTCTTGGGCACCTGATTTTAAGCCATCTAAAAGATAGCTATTTGGTATTTGACTTAAGTTAAAGTGATTTCAGGAAAGTTAATTTAGACTCTTATTGCAAGTGTAACAAAGTACCATAAATTTTAAGGGATAAGAGCAACACAAATTTGCAGCTTTTCTGTCTTTAATTAAGAAGTCCAAGTGGGGTTCACGAGGCTAAAATCAAGGTTTTCTCCAAGTGACTATAAAGAAAAAATTTTCTTTTGCCATTTCCATCTTCTGAACCCACCGTAAGCTCCTCAGTCCATTTTAAGGGCAGCATCATTAGAGAAGCTAAAAAGCCATTGACTTCTTTGTCATTATGGCTACCCCGAGTATGTTTCACAATTATAGAGCTTTTTTTATGTTTATGCATTTACAAAAAATAATTTACCAAAACTTACCTCAAATAATTTTGCTGTCTTCATGGCCAAGATTAAATATTGCAAGCCAGCATTGATGTCTCTCAAAGTATTATTCTTATTCTAAAAGTCATTTGAGGGCCCCGAGAGATAGCTCAGTAGAATAAGTGCTTGCCTGGCAAGTGCAGGGTCCTGAGTCCAATCTCTGGTACCACACCCACAAAAAAATAAATTAATTAAAAATAAAAGTCCTTTGAAAACCACTTTATCGCTGTCTGATTGTCTTGTAAAAGACCACATATAATCGATGCATATGGCTGGAAGAGTTTCAAAGTATATTCTTTTTAAAATTTTTATTTATTTATTTTTGTGTATTTAGTATAGGGTCTCACTATGCAGCCTAATCTCTAGTGATCCTCCTGTTTTCAGCCTCCCTAGCACCAGGATTACAGGCATGTGCCACCACACGGGGTCTCCGTGGCCAGCTCGTGCCAGGGGGCAGGGCTGGCGCAGCACATGGTGCCATGGATCAAACCCTAGTCCCACTGCTTGCCTGAGCAGGAGCTTAGTCCGATGAACTATCTTACATTGCCCTTCTTAAGTATATTTTTGTAAGATCACCAAATTCATAAGTGTTTCCTTAACTTCACTACAACACATTCCTAATACAGTCACTGCTATTATTATTAGTATGTGTAAAGAACATTAACGTAAGATCTATTCTTTCAAATATTCAAGAACTTAATAGAGCATCATTATTAGCTCAACTTGCCACGTCATATAGGAGGCTATCAGAGTGAATCTCTCATAAAGGAAAATAAGATGTGAAGGGGGCGTCATGTTCATGAGACCCCCCAACATGTGGCCTGTCTAGCTGGGGGCTGCAAAGTTGGTTCTACTTCACAATGCTTTTCTCCTATTTGGCCAGGATAAGAAGTCGGGGGAGGGGCTGCAGACCTGCATCCCTGATCACCAGCTCTTTCCCACCCGGAGTGTTGAAAAAGATTTACAGTAGAAACACTTGATTAACTCAGCCCACTCTCCTGGCTTCTGACAAAAAGGCCAGATCATTTATGGTTCTCCTTCCCTAGCTCTTAGGAGGAATCATACTTTTGAAAGCAAGTGAGTATTAAGTACCGAATCTTATCAGCTTATTGGAGTGCAGCCATTATTGAAGTAAATGGCATTTTAAAAATGCAATATTCAAGTTACAGTGATAAGCATTTCTCACACCTGAAGGAGTTGGTGTGTGGAGAATGCTTCAAATGACTTACTGCCTCGTAATGAGGCAGAGTTTTGAACACCTCTCTTAAATCGTTTGCACTTTTAGACATCTGAGATAGTGTTATCACTACTAATACCTGGGCCATACTTTTCAGATTAGGGAGCAGCAATTTCAGAGATACTGCTATCAGATGGGATAGGGACCAGCAGTGTTTTTCAGTTATTTGTCCTGATTAATGAACTGGTCAAGATAACTGGTAGATGTGAAAGGTTACCATATACTTTAGGGAAAAATGAGGAACAGGAGAGGAAAAGGAAAAGAAGTAAGAGCCAGAGAGATAACCCAGCAAAGTAAGTGCCTGCTTAGGTAAGCGCAGGGATGGGGGTTCCATCTGAGACCGAATGTGGTGGTGTGTGTCTGGAATCCCAGCTCTGGGGAGGCTGAAAACAGGAGGATCACTACAAGTCCAAGCCGCATGGTAAGATCCTGCAACAAATACATTTAAAAAAGAAAAAGAAATGTTCAGAGAGGATAAGATTCTTCGAAGGAAACAAAAAAGATGATTTCTGCGGCACAATAGACCACTGCAAGAGGAAGAGGGGGTGGCACCAAGGTCACTCACTGCCCTCCTCTTCTTTCCCCTTTGAGAGCTGATCCAGTTGGTTCCACTTGATTTTGTGCTGCGAGGCTGGTACCAGGTGCCAGGCCCACAGTGTTCGCGTACCATTGGCACCAGGTGCAGGGCGTGGCTTGATCCCGGGTCAGGCTCAGGACCAGCTGCTCCGCTCCACGGCTAACAAGTCTCCTCAGCTGGGGGTCGTACCCCACTGCCCATCACGGTGCTGAGCCTCACCTCCAGGGCATCCAAAGACTTCTTTTCTTTAATTTTTAAAGAATATAAAATGGAGATATAAAAGACAGTGTTAGAAATGATACAAAATTTCACTGAACAAAGTAATAGGAATCCAGCAATGGTTGCTGAATTCCATGATTCAAGTTAGTTGTTCAGATTGCCAAATATAAACATGTAAGAGTCATTTAAAAAAATGACAAAGCAGTAAGAAATTCAAAAAAGGAAAAAAATTTTTAAAAGCATTAGCTGTTCCTTTCAAAAGGCCAGCAGAACTCAACAATACAATTATCCAAACTATTCTGCATCTATACCCAAATTCTTCCCTTCTTATATTTGTCCTTTTCCTGATCTCAGTTTTTCCTTCCAATTGAATAATGTTTTCCCCTTTCACAGTATCTGCTGTACTTTTTATTTTATTTTTTTGGTACAGGCTCTCACTACACAGTTCAGACTTGTAGTGAGCCTCCTGTTTTCAACCTCCCCAGCAGCTGGGATTAAAGGTGCACGCCACCACACCCAGACTTGTACCTCTTAGATTTTCATTACTCTTTCAAGTTGTCACATGAGCAAGATAATAAGATGACAAACGAAGATTTCTATTCAAACACACATGCACATGCACACATCTTGCCATTGCAAAGCTCCCGCGTCCTAACTCCTGCCCTCTGGACTCTTGGACACACACTGGTCCTGCAGGAGTCCTGACCCCATAAACCGCTTTATCAGAGCTGCCCATTCTAAAGCTGTGCTCAGGAATGCCAGGAATGCCCTCGGCCCCTCCCTCCCCCACCATGCACCTCCTCAAAGCTGCTCAACCCTTCAGGCTCCCGTCACAGGCCTGGGGAGTCCTTCCCAAAGCCCTCACACTGACCTGAGTTCTCCTTTCTCTCAGCTCCTGGGACACATCTGTGATATATTTGTTGCGTTTTTTAATTGGATGATTGTTGTAACCAGTCATTGCTCCCTCTCCCACCCGCAGTGGGGCAGGGACTGTGTGCAGGCCTCTTGTGCAGGGAGCTTGTCCATCCCTGCGCTTCTTGCAGTAGGAAGCAGGTTTTGGGATGTCTTTCTAGGCAGCCTCCAGGAGCATCTTGCAGGTTTTATGGGGCATCATGTAAAGCTGTAAATGGCTACAGTCAACAACTTCTTCAGATAACTCACTACTATTGTGGAATGCTGGACTGTGTTGGATTGTGTCGCTGAGTTCAGGCACCTAAATTGGTTTAATGACAATTGAGTGCCCATCTTTGACAGGTCTAGACAAAAAAAAGGGGTATATAAAGGAAGAATCATATGTGTGTATATAAACAATACAGTTAGGATAAATATGCCGTGCCTCTGCATAATTCTATGAGAAGCAAGATTTGCACTAATAGTGGTTGGACAAGATATTATGTCAGCTTCTAGTACTATGGACAACCACTACAAAAATAACAAGGTAGAAAGTATTAATTATTGAATCTGTGACATAATTCAGTATAAAAAAATAAGTAAACAGCTACACTCTCTTAATTCACTGATTAGAGACATCTGCTATAATATCTGTAAGTATAATATCATGTGTGCACCTTGTATGATATGAAAACAGTTTGCAGTGTATTAATTTATCGAATCTGTCCTTTTAATTTGTCTTGAAACTGTCTGCTATTTGTTCTTCAATAAAATAAAAAAAAAAAGAAATGCCTGTTTTAGGGAGAGACATATATGTGTTTTCACATGAGTGACCACAGACACATTTGATTCCACAAGTGTGAGTCTGCCTTTCACAGCTCAGTATAATGAGTGAGACCCTCTCCAACAGCTTAGGCCCAAAACTCCTTGAACCTCACCCTGTGCCAAGTAATGTTCTTAGAAATGAGTCCGTGCCTACACACCTGGAGCTCAAGGCGTCCAAAGCAAGGGCATTTGAGGAAGACTAAGAAGCAGGGTTGCACAGTTTAGAAGCATAGCTGGGGATGGGTTGGGGACACCGATCATTCCAACACAGGGGACTAATCCGATTGCAACATTTATGCGAAGGCTAATTATAGAAAGAACTGTCTCTCTTGCCTCTAGCATGAACAATTTCCTGTAACTATCTTGAGAAATATAATCTCAGAAGGTTTTGTGCTTCTTTTGGTGGCTTTTCTGACCTCCCCTGATGAAGTTTTACTTGTAAAGCATCTTTGAGACTGTCCAACTTTGCTAAAGGTCACATAGTTCCAAAAAGATGGGAAGAAAAGAATGCACAGAGCCAGTAGGAGAGAAAGACGGCTTAACTGGGCCTGGAATTACTTTGCGCTTTAAGGCTTAATGAACTTACTCCTCTTTCTGTGGAGCACTGATTTTAAATTTGAGAGATGAATCAACAACAGATAAATGGAAGAAAAAGCAAACAGTATGTTATATCCATGGGATATCACAAGAAGGTTAGAACTTGGTAGCCTTAGCTTTAGAAGTTCTGGTACCCTTCATAAGGGAGAGAAAAGCGAGGGCTGGAAGTGATTTAGAGGAAGAGAATGTGAACTCAAGGAGAAAGAGTGGGCTTGAGGAGCAGAAAAGGCCCCAGACAAAGTTCCTCAGGGCTGAGTATGATGTTTCACTCTCAGTCTCTTCCTCTGTCTTGGCTTTGGCTAAGCGCAAACTCCTGAGATGTTTGGCGTCAGCTCTTCTTCCTGCTCATATCTTTACATCAAAATTAGCTGTCAACATAATAATCCTATGACTCACTTGGAAAAGTATGGAGGAAGCCAGATGGGATTTTTCCTAAAGGTTAAAATCAAAGCAGGAAGGAGCACCGTGAGCCTGTACCAGGCACACCCAGTACAAAGGAGCCCTCTCAGGTCTTCCTGCCCAGTCTGGTTCTCTGTATCCTTTCCTCCGGCCTGGCCTACAGCTCCCCATGGTTCTCCTCTCTGGATTCGATGGTGAAGTCACCTTTGAGGTCACTCCAGAGGCCCTGTTCACCCAGGACACTCCTGTCCTCGCTAGCCTGAGTCCAATCCCTCTTTCACAGGCCTTTCCCCCTCTTCCTCGCCATTCCATCAGCTGAAATTGCTCTGAGTCTTCCAGTTTCCTGGCTGGACTCACCTGTGTCCCTCACCCCTTCCCCTTTCTGCTGCATTGCTAAAATTCCAGCTCCTTCATGAAGCCTGTCCTACCTGCCTAAATTGGGAGTGCCGCTTTTCACTTTGGGAAGGACTGGCTGTTCTCATGAGATGGTGATATCATTTACTTATTGAACAAATAATTGTTGAACACCTGGAATTTATTAAATAAACACTGTGGGAGGTGTGGAAGACTGAGTGATGGAGAAAGCAGTAGGCCGGCCTAATTGTTGTGTCTTATCACCTGGTTGCAGGGTGAGACTGGGTCGGACAGTTCTCTGTAACCTCCAGAATGTGTAAGTATTCACTAGAATTTACTGGTGTGGGTAAGGAAGGAATGTATACTTTACGTTGTTCATATGGAGTTTGAGTCTAAACTGTAAATAACCCTCCTAAATAACTAAAGTTGCTTGGGAAAAGAAGAAAACAGTTCTTATTATGAATAAGGAATGATCTTTTTCTGGATCAAATTAAAAACTGTGGCTTTACCTAACATCTCAGAGAAACATCCCAGTCCCTAAAGCAGACAGCATTCTTAAACATCTCTTCTTCCTCTTCACAGACAGAGCTGAATTCCAGAGGTAGATATGAGAAATACCAGCTCTGCTCTCAGGCTGGTGGGATGGAAGCTAAAGCCTAAGTGTATTTGCATGTGAGACCCTGGTTACACTTAGTGCTGGACCAGCAGTTAGCTCAGCCCACAAACCATCAGGCAAAGGCTTGAAAACAAGACCGAAGGACCTGGAGCAAAAGGAACATGATTGCTCAATGGCATGGAATCTCCGTCCTCGAAGCCAATTTATGGTTAACCACAGCTCTTCAGTACTGACCGTGTTGTTTGGTACATATATTCTTCCTTGTACACCATGTCTTTTCCTTTCGCTAACCAGTCTCCTCCTTCTCACCAGCATGGTTTATGCTAAAAAGGTGGCAAATGGCACATGTAACTGGTATTTTCCTACAGATTCAGATACAATTGAGGCTCTTGATGACTTAAAAGAAAAATAAATGACATCAGCTACTTCCTTTCTAATAACCACAATATTTTATAGGAACACTGGGGTTTTGCCTTTTAAAATACACTGATGATTATATAACCAATGAGACCTATGTTTCCACCATATTTTGCTTATTATAGATTTAAAACTTCTAGTCTCAGATTCTACCTTTTCTTGTCTGCTAGAGGTATGTGCAAACTATCAAAAAGTGAAGCCTTCTCCTTCTAATGGAGAGATGACTGGGAGGGGCTAGGACTTCTGTCTTAAATTAGTATCAGGTCATAGGCCTCTGGGGACCTTGTGACATCAGGTGATCAGAGAGGTGGAACAGAGAGCATAAATCGTAGCTTGACAAGAAATCAAACAATTCTCTGAAGTTCAGCAGTGGCTGTTGACACACATTCTGAAGAAAAGCTGTGTCAGTTTCATGTAATTCTGAGGATACCAGAGGACTTCTGGAGAAGCTGCTTTTCCATGATTAAACATTTCTTGAACTTTGCTAATTGATTACACAGTGATTTTGCCATTCTAATGATACAGTCCATGGGGCTACTGAGGAGGGGCTTCCCAGGCTTTCTCTGCACTGTACATTCATTTCTCCTCTTGGTATCAGTGAACATTGTGCCACGAACTGGACATTGATGCCCACCCCTACCACCATATTTACTTATTGAAGCCCTAATGTCACTATGATGTTATTTGGGGCAGTCTTGAAAAGAGAATTATTTATCCTTTCCCTGAAAGGACATCTACAAAGCAAAACCAGCCTTCACCAGGAACCAAATCTACTAATACCTCCATCTTAGGCTTTCCAGGTTCCAGAAGTATAAGAAATAAATTTCTGATTATCAGAATGAGTCAAAATAACCTATTGAGGCAGTCATGGTTCTACCAAATGAGAACAATCCAAACCCAAAGCTAGTACAAGGGAGAATATCATAAGATCAGAGAAGAAATTAATGAAATTAAAACAAAAACATACAGAGAATCAAAAAAGTGGTCCCTTGAAAGATTAAACAAAATGGACTAATGCCTACCAAATTACCAAAACAAGGAAAGAAAGGACACAAATCAATGAAATTAGAAATGAGAAAGGTCTAATCACAATGCATCCTGTTGAAATTCAGAAGATAATTAATAAGTACTTTGAGAATGGAGTATAAATTCTAATAACATGTAGATTTCAGAAGAAATGGGCAGGTTACTAGTTGCATGTGAACTTTAAGAATTGAAACAAGGAGATAAAAAACCTGAATAATACAATATAAGACAATGAGATTAAAGAAGCAATAATAAATCTACTGGGAAGGTCAGATATCTCAGTGGACTTAAGTTCCTGTTTAGGCAGAGCATAATGACCAGGGTTTGATCCTTGGCATCTCATGCTGGCCCTGCCCCCAGGACATGCTGAGACAGTGATTGAGACTGGGTATGGTGGCACACACCTATAATCCCAGTGCTTGGGAGGCTGAAAACAGGATAATCAATAAGGTAATTAATAATCTGCATAGTGAGACCCTGGAAGTCCCGTATTAAAATACAAAAAATTCGATCAATCAGTCAACCTACCAACTAAGAAAGCCAAGAGTAAGCTTGATAAATTCATTACCAAATTCTATAAGAACTTCAGGGAAGATCTAACTCCAATACTCCTCAAACATTTTAACGAAATCAAAAAAGAAGGAAGTCATTTCTGAAAGCTAACGTTTCTGAAAGCTAACATAAGTCCAATTCCAAAACCAAAAAATGATCCAACTAAAATCAGAGAACTACATGCCAATTGTACAAACAAAAATATGGCAAACAGAATTCAACAAGTCTTCAAAAATATCATACATCGTGCCCAAGTAAAATTCACTGGAGGAGCCGAGCGTGGTGGTGCATGCCTGTAATCCCAGCACTCGGGAGGCTGAGGCAGGAGGATTGTTGTGAGTTCAAGACCATCCTGAGCTACAAAGTGAGTTTAAGGCCAGCCTAAACTGCATTGTGGGACCCTGTCTCAAAAAGACAAAAAAAAAAAAAAAAAAAAGATTCACTGGAGGGATGCAGGGCTAGTTCAACACACGCAAATCAATAAATATAATACATCCAAAATCACACGACCATCTCAACTGATACAGAAAAACCCTTTGACAAAATCCAATATCATTTATGATAAAAAAAAAAAAACTGAAAAAAGTAGGGATGGAAGAACCTTATCTTGGTCTGATGGAAGCCATCCGTGACAAACTGATGGCCACCATCATAATGAATGAGGAGAAGCTAAAAGCCTTCCCTCTGCAATCAGGAACAAGAATGGCATGTCCACTGTCACCTCTTCTCTTCCATATAGTTATCCAAATATTAACCAGAGCCATCAGGCAAAAGAAAGAAAGAAAAGGGCTGTGTTAAAGGAAAGGAAGTCAAATAATCATACTCTGCAAATGACATGATCCTCTACATAGAAGGTCCATAAAGTCCTACCAAAGGACTTCTAGAATTGATTACTAAATTCAGTAGTGCAGCAGGATATAAAATAAACATACACAGTTTAATAGTATTCCCATACATCAATAATAAACTCATGAAGTAAGGAATCAGGGTAACAATAGCATGAAGAAAAAGTAAGTACTTAAAGTAAAATAACTCTACAATAAAAATTATGATACTCTGAAAAAGAAGATTAAAGGTGCTGACAGAAAATGAAAATTATCCCCTTATATAGGTAGATAGCACCAGTATAGTAAAAATGGCCACTTTGCTAAAACTGATATACAGATTTATTCCAGTCACAATCAAAACATCAATAATGTTCCTCAGAGTCCTAGAGAAAATAATCCTAAAGTTCATACAGAACCAGAGGAGACTTAGAAGAGCAAAAGCAATGCTAGGTAACAAGAACAAGGCAGGGGGCACAACAATCCTGGACTTCAAATTCTACTACAAATTTACAGTGATTAAAAAAAAAAAACAATAACATGTGATTGGCAAAAACCAGACATGTGTATCAATAGAACAGAACGGGGGATTCAAAGGCAGCTCCAGCTACATTGAGCTACCTGATCCTAGACAAGGGGGCCAAAAACATAGTGAAAAAGGTAGTCCAAGAAATGGTACTCAGAAAGCCAGCGAACCATATCCAGAAGACTCAAGAGCCATCTTTCTCTCTGTGTACTAAACTAAAATCAAAATGGGATCAAAGGTCTAAATATTGGGGCTGGGGAGATGGCTGAGTGGAATAAGTGCTTCCCTAGCAAGCACAAGGGCCTGAGTTCAATCCCCAGTTCTGTAAAAAAAAAAAAAAAAAAAAAAAGGTCTAAGTATTAAATCAGAGACAGTCTTCCAGAAGATAAAATTGGTAAAACTGTTGAGGGCATAGAGTTAGGCAAGACACAGGCAAAGACTTTCTGAACAGAGCCCCAGTTGTATAAGAAACAATGTTAAGAATAAACAAAAGGGATAGTATCAAAATTAAAACCTCCTGCACAGCAAAGGAAACCACCTACAGAATGGGAAAAATGTTTGCCAGCCATTCTTCAGACAGAGGACAATATATAGAATATGTAGAGAACACACACAAAATTAGATGACCCAAAATAAAAGATCCAATCAAATAATGGACATTGAAATGAAGAGACACATCTCCAAAAAAGAAATATAGTAGTTAATAAATGGGCAGGGGAGATAGCTCGGTGGACTAAATAAAACCCTGTCTCAAAAAGACAAAAAAAAAAAAAAAAGAAAGATTTAGAAAAAACAAGTGGACAATAAAGTAATGAAAAAACATTTGCATCTTGATCTGTAAGAGAAATGTAAATTAAAACCATGCTAAAATCCCATCTTAATCCAGAAGGAATGGCCGTCATCAAGAAATCAGGTAACAAATGCAGGAACTAAGGGCCCTTTTACAGGGTTTGTGGAAATGTAAAGTAGTATGACCACTGCGGAAATCATTACAGAGATTCCTCAAAAAACTTCATTGAATCTGGCTCTTCCCTTTTTAGGGGTCTTCCTAAAAGAGTTAAAGGCATCCTGTTACAGTGATACCCACATACCAGTGTTCATATAGCAGTTCAGCTCATGATAGCTAAATCTCAGAAGTTGTCTATCTGTCCATCAAAAAGTGAATGGAGCCAGGTGTGGTGGTGCATGACTATAGTCCCAGCACTTGGGAGCTATGGCAGGAGGATCACTGGGAGTTCAAGACCATCCTGAAAGGCATAACTGTCTCAAAAAGCAAAAAAAAAAAAAAAAAAAAAAAAAAAAAAAAAAAAAAAAAAAAAAAAAAAAAAAAAAAAAAAAAAAAAAAAAAAAAAAAACTGAATGGATAAAGAAACATGGCTTGTATATGCAAAATGGAGCACCACTCTGCCACCCAGAAGGATGAACCTGAGCCATGTGTAGGAAAATGAATACATCTTGAGACCATAACATTACGTAAAATAAATCAGATACACAAACTTAAGCATCGCACTGCTTCTCTTAGGCACCCAAAATACAGGTAAAGAACAAAGGAAAATATGCATAATAGGAAATAGTGAAATAGATATTTTGTGTAGTAATGGGACTAAGAGATGAGAGAGAAGGAGAAAGACATTATTTTAGTATATGTGCTGTTGAAGTGAGCAGGGAAAAGAGATGAAAAAAGAATGAAGACATGCCAGGTGCATCATATCCATGAGGAATATGATTATTTATTACATGCTACAAACATGCACTAATAAAACAGTATTTTAAAAAATGTCTATTGTATAAGTTACCCAGTCTGTGGCATTTTGTCACAGCCACTTGAGTTGGCTGTACTTCTTAAAGAAAACATTAGCCACACCTATTTCTTCTGAACACAGAGCTTGCTCTTCTCCTTATTTACTTAGAATGTCTAGCATTTAATCCTTAATCCATTAAACTCTCTGTTTATCTTGTTACCTGTCCCAGTATCCTCCTCTTGGCCCTGCTCTCCTTCTCCCTTTTTGGGTCATCACCTTGATAAACCTCACTGAAAATACACCAAGACTGAGTTCAAGGCTTCCCTCCTCCACGAAGACACCTGCTCTTCTCCCACTCACCCCTAGCCTGGATCTTGATTTGATCACATACACACACACACACACACACACACACACACACACAGAATGTGTGTGTTTGTGAGAGAGAGACAGAGACACAAAGAGAGAGCTGCCAACACCTCCATTCCTTGGCATTTTAGTCTTCACTGTGTCCTCTGAGGCCATGATTCTTCACTGAAGGCAGGAATGTGTGCTACTCAGGAATGGACTGCAGAGCACTGGATAAGAAAAATGTCTACAGAATGAAAATTGTGTGTTGGAGAAGACCTGAGAACAGACCTGAGAACAGACAGCTTAAGTCATAAATACCAAAAGAACTGATGATGCCTAGGAAAGGAACAGGAGTGAGCAATGCTGGACCAGGATTTGGAGTTCAGCGTGGAAGTCACAATGAGTCCCAGCTGTGCCTGGGAGAGTTAAGACAAAAGCAATGAAGAACAGGGCTTCAGAAGGGAGCTGGGTGAGAGGAGGAGATGAAGTACAAAACAGGAGTCAGATACTCTTGGGAATGTTTCTCTATTTGAACAGCAACTCTGATACGGGCTGAGCTGTGTTCTTCACAGCTGATATTGAAGTTCTAAACCCAGCATCTGGGAACATGGCCTTGTTTAGAATCAGGTATTTGCAGATGACCAAGTTAAGCTGAGATCATTGAGTGGGCCCCAGACCAGTATGACTCATGTGCCTACATAAAGGGCAAATTTGAATGTAGAAACAGACACATCAGAATGAAGAGAATATAAATACACAGGGAAGAGTCCATCCACAAGCAAGTGATGCCACTGGAAGCTAGGAGACAGGAGTGGGCTAAGCCTTCCCTCATATTCTTCTGAAGGAGCCAACCCTTCTAATAGCTTGACTTTGTACTGCTGGTCCCTAGCACTTCAAATCAATAAATCTGTATTATTCCAATCATGCAGTGGGTGGCATTTTGCGATCACAATTCTATTAAAGTCATACAAACTCTTCCACTAGACTCTGAGTCACTTGTAGCCAAACATGCGGTGCTACTTACCTTAGAGCTCCTGGTATACTCAGTAGATATTTTGTTGGAGGTCTAAAGATAAATACACCATAGCACAGCACTGCTCAGGCATTAAGTGGGAGGGTAGGAGCTGTTGTGAGAAAAAAACAAAGTGCCTGGCTTGACGTATACCAGAATTGCATAGACATTTTCTACCCTCTCCCTCTCCATATCCCCAGGTACAGTGCCTCCTTCTCTTCTGGGGAGACACCAGCAGCACTCCAAGATCCAAGAATTATTCATGTGTGAAGCCATGAGCCAGTTTATAATGGAGAGTCCTGTGTCCTCATCCTAGATCACACCACTCTACTCTGGGGCTTAGCTACCCTCAAATTTCATAGGGAACTCTTGCTTCTTATTACATAAAAGTTTATTTGAATTTCATTTCTGATGAAAAGCAGGAAGAAAAATCAGAAAAGCTGAGCCTAGTTGGGTGTTCTACCTTAGGTTAGTTTTCCATTGCAGAAATTCTAGAAATTAAAAACTGGAGTGGTGGATTTATGTGGTTCCCTGACCGATTCAGATATTGGTAGTAATAGTAATAATAACAGGGAAAAAGATAGCACTGCTTCAGAAATTTTTCCCTTTATTCAGCTGAAAATTAAACCAGATAGGCAATTACCAAGGGTTTGTCATAATACATAATATGTGTACACTGCATTTATGGCACATTACATATTACATGGTTGTTATTCTGCATTTTTCATCCAATCATCTTATTAGTTCTGGTATTTTTATGTGGTGAATGACTACAAGCTGAAAGTCAAATGAGAAAGGCATTGGTAGAGAAGTAAAGCACAGAGTCAATACAGGAAACCAGTTAAAGTGTGACCTCCACTGCCGTGGACCACAATTAGGGGTACTCTCTAAGACTGGGAAAGTACTCAGGTGCTAAAGTGATAAACACCATGTTTCCTGCTCTGACGTGTTCTGTCATTTATTCTAGCCTCATGCCACAATGACACCACTTTGTCCTTCTCAAACACCATGATTGAATAACTTTTTTAGTGCTTTTGTAATGCTGTCTTCATGAATGTAGAGGGAAAAAAGTCAGAGGAAAGTACCACATTAAAATAGAATACACAGTACTATAAAATATATTTTTAGGTTCTGAAGAATATCAGTTGTATATTCTGACCTATTAATAGCAGAAAAGGAAATAGCTCTATTAATATCAAATAAAAACTTGTATCTGTCCTGGTAGTCCGTTCAACTAATTTTCTAAGTTATGAATCATTTGTTGTTTTTGGTGTTTGGTGTCCTGTGCCGAGAACCAAGTTGAGTCCTATTTTGGGTATGTTTGCAAGGACACAGTGAATTAGAAAACCCTTCTCACATTCTTCCCCAGTGGTCAGTCTGATTTTTCATCTCCTTTCCTTTTCCCTTCTCTCTCAATTCCCTAACCACGTCTGTCTTTTCTTCTGGAGCTATTATTTGATTTCCTTTAGCTTAATTATTTTTTTCCTTAATCTATTCTTTTGCTTTGAATGTTAGCTGTTACCACTGGGGAGTCTGGAATTTTTCCATCCAGAAGATTTAAATTCTGCCACTCCATAGAGTAGGTCTGAAAGACTTTGTACATCATATTCATATCCTAAAAGTTAGAATTTTTAGAGAGGAGCTTCATATTTATTCCCAGCGTCATGGAAAGTATATAAAGACTGAAGGGCTAAATTCTACTTATTGGTGCTGTAATTGTATATAAGTTATCATCTTTTATAATTACACACTCAGCCATAAATTTCAACTATAAGAATTAAACATCAGCATGCATATGTTAGGAACGATTCTTTTCTAACCCATCCAACAGTAATGAATGACCAAAAATCTGTTGAGCTTTGTCAAATTCTGTAATCACTGTGTATCATATAGTGCTTGAGCTCAAGATATAGGACTGATTATTTCTACTCTGTGGCTTAATGTTTGGTTTACAGCGAGGCTTCAGAGCTCATGATAAACCAAACCACAGGAACAAACTTATGATCACAGTTCAATGTGAAACTGCCTGTTGGAGTAGAGTTCTTCCTGCTCTGTGTGTCCCTCTTATTTTGGGAACATCTGAAGGGTCCAGTTAATCTTTCTTCTGTGGTTTGTATTGAGTATGTATTTTTGTCCATCCAGTCACTGTGCTCTAAAGGCAGTGACTGTATTTCCTGGTCCTTTCCACAGGGCCAAGTAGCCAAGAAGCATGCCCTGTGCTAGCAGATGACAGGAGATAGTTGCTGAATTGGAAAACAAAGCCAAAAAAAAGGAATTCTGGGAAATTTGTCCTTTGCTTAGATCTGGGAGCACAGCAATCAGTGGCAGAACCTGGCTCTGTTTTCAGAAGCCCAAGCCATACCTTTACCAAGCAGACTCCTTGCTCTAGGAAATACCTCTGAGAATTCTTCCTAGTCCCAGAGCAACTTGATCAGGACTTCATTTTCTTATTGCTTACTGTAAATAGTGAAGAAATTACTTAGTGTGGGCTACCTTAACAAACAGAACTTATGTGTACACAGTGTCATGGGAGGTTACAAAAACCAGCTCTAGTCCCAGTGACCTCTGTGATCAGTACAGATAGCGTGGTTGACCTGAATGGGTCATAGGGATTCATGTTTTCCTTACCAAAAACAAATGCGTCCTTAGGCAGGAATCAATGTACGGCTGAGAGTGATGAACTGGGTGACACTGTGCGCTGCTCTATGGCACAGTGTTCTGCCGGAATCCCATAGCCTGGACTCTAGAACCTCAAGGGGTGGCCAGGACTTGGGAGTGCAGGTCACTGCAGAGTGCCTGATCGGGCTTAGGCACCCATGGAGGAGTGGGATTGGGGAGTCCAATTCAAATAGGCAGTGTAAATGGGGGTTCTGTAGTGTCAGAATCAAGTGACCCTCAGGTCATAATCCTGTTTGGGCCTTGTTCCCTGTGGGCTACTTAGATACTTCCAGGGGTGACTAAACTCCCCATGCCCTAGTTGAATGGAAAGAACATGGCATTTAGAGGCAGCAGGGCTATCTAAAGATTTGGGCTCCGACACTGACTAGCTACGTGTGAGCAAGCTACTTAAATTCTTTGAGCATTAGTTTCCTCATCTACAGCTTGGAAATGACTTTTATCTAGTGAGTTATTATTATTTCATCTTAAATGGAATTATGCAAAAGAGTTCTTTTTATCATTCATAGCATTCAGCAAACACCAAATAAAATACAGACTTCCTCTTATTTTGGCTCTAATCCCATCTTTCTTTCTTACTCCTGTCTCTGTAGCTGAGACTACCCCAGGTTAGAAGGGTTCGCTCTCTGCATGAGGAGTGGTTAAGGCACAGATTTATAAAGGTTGGATGTTACTTCCTACATCACAGCTCCTGAATCCCACTGCCTCACTTCACTTGTTGCACTGTCTCACAAGCTTCGCACCTGAGCTGTTTGGGTCTGACTGCGAGGTTTGTACAGGCTTCTCAATGCTCTGTCCTTGGGTGTTATATGGAAAAAGAGGCAGTGTCTTTCTAAGGAACTCCACACCTTATGAAGACTGGTGGATTAGTCAGCTTCATGTCACTACAACGAAATACCAGAGACAGCTAACTTGATAAAAAGAAGAGGTTTATTAGATGTTACAAGTCTGTAGTGGATAGATGACTGGCGGGCAGCTTCGTACACCCAGCTGAACTGAACTATCGTGATGCTGGGTATGGGAAGCCCACCTGAGGATTGTTGCCAGGAGCCTGAAAAGCAGATCAGGAGAAGCTGTTGGAATGCTATTAGAGGTGGTGGTAGGGAAGCTGTTGGAAGCTGCTGGTTCTCTTGGGCTGTTCTACTGGAGGGCCTGTCATGCTGCTTTTTCCAATGGACTTGGCTGTTCTTGTCAGAGGGGGAGCTTACAATCTTTGTTGATGCTGAGAATGGCTACCATTCATTTTGGAGGAGCTCTGGTCCTCCTCTTGAGCATTACTTCCTGGCTCCAGAGGGGAAGATGGGGCACTGGTAAGTCTCATGGAGAAGCCCGTCATATTGGCTTTCCTGGTGGTAACTCAGCTTTCATCATCCCTGGAGGAGCTTGGGACCTCACAGTTGCTGAGAATGGCTGTGGGTACATTTGGAGGAGCTCTGGTGCTCACCTTAAGTGCTGCTTCCTAGCTCCAGTTCAGATCCCTCAGCTTGCTAGCACAGATCTTTCATTCCACTGGCATAGAGTATCTAGCTTCCACCCCAACCTTTAGGTCTTCCCAGTGCAGTTTTGTGAAGAGGGCCTGCATGAGAATTTGTTGTGGGCACTAGGTCTCCAGCTGGACTTGTGTGAGGCATCATTGTAAGCTCTAGTATTTCAGCTGGATTGGTGCAGGGTATTAAGATCCAGGATCTCAGCTGAATTCTTTAGTCTTTAGTGTGTGGACAGATTTCCAGCATATCTTGTATATGATTCTTAAGGCAATTCCTTATAAAATAATATAGGGCTGGCCAAATAGCTCAGTGGATTAATGTGTCCTGTATTACATTTTTCCCCTTGCAAAAACTCTAAATCATGACAAAGTCCCAATGACACAGCCTAGGCTGGGTGATTGCTCACTGCCTAGATCACCTCATGAAGCAAGTGGCCACCAGTTGGGCTTATGGGAACAAGCAGGTGGCTGCATCTTGAATCAGACGTGGAGAATGGAAGACTGTATTTCCCACTTGGACCCTGTTTTCCTTCTGCACTACTAAGGGGGCTTGAATGCAAGGCCTTAGCACGTATGCTACATCCTCAGCCCTTTGTGTTTTTATTTTGAGGCAGGATCCTGCTAAGTTTGTAATTTGCCAGGGTAGGCTTACATGTGCAACTCCCTTAGCCTCCCAGTGTATTGAGGTGAGGGGCATGTGCCACCATGCCTGTCTCCGTGATCTTTTGAAGGACACACTCCTGAAGACAAAGATCTTGCTCTAGGCTCCACCTCCTAGTGATATCATCCCTAAAGTCAGGACTTTAACACATAGATTTTATTTATTTATTTATTTATTTATTTATTTATTTATTTATTTTAGTACAGAGTCTACAAGGTCTCACTATACAAATCGGTCTCATAGTGATCTTCCTGTTTTCAGCCTCCCAAGCATTGGTATTACAGGCACATGCCACTACACCCAGTCTCAATCGCTGTCTCAGCATGTCCCAGGGGGCTGGACCAGCACGCCAGGGACCAAACCCTGGTCCTTATGTCTGCCTTAGCAGGTACTTTAATCCACTGAGTTATCTGGCAGGCCTATCACATAAATCTTTGATGGACATGTGACATACACAGCACAGCAAGCACTCTCTAGGGCAGGGGCTTCAGAGGGCAGCGCTGTTCCCAGCTGTCCTCACCCAGTTCAGACCCTATGGTCCCACTCCATCAGCTGCACGAGGTGAGTTTTCTGAGACCTGGGTGATATGAGCCCTTCATCTTGGCTACTTCACTAGAACAAGGGATGGCCAGGAAAAATATAGGAGTTAATTAGATAGAAACGGACAGACCAGAAAAACAATACTAAAGGCATATCCACTATGGGAAACTAAGTCACCAAACTTAAGCTTGGGAAAGAGGCAGGTAAATGCCTATCTGGAGGAGGAAATTATCTGTTATGACTTGTGCCTAGGTGTCCTCCCAAAGCCTCATATGGTCACTGATGGAGCCTTTCAGAGGCCCCTGGATCCAAACTGTCTGATGCTGGGATTAAGTGCGTGATGCTGGAATCGAAGGTGTGTGACTACTGAGTTAGTCCACTGACTGGTTGGCATAGTTCTGGGTAGGGTCCAGGCTGCCTCAACCTGAGTGTGGCCTGGATAGAATACGAGACGAGAAGTGAGTTGCCGCTTACCACGTCTTGCTGCTTGCGTCTTCGCTTGCCTGCTGTGTGCTGCCCGCCTGATTTGCCGTGGACTGCTTCTCCTCTGCCCAGCCACTCTCCCATGCCACCCTACCTTGGAGCAAGCTAACTGCAGGCTGAAATCTGTAAACTATGAGCCAAATACAACTTTCATCTTTTAACTTTGGGTTTGGGGCACCTTTTCTCAGCAATAAGGAAAATAATTAAAACAGCATCAACCCATCCATTCGTCTTTTCATTTAGTTGATTATTTACTAAACTCCTATGGCTGTGTGGCACACATGCATCTAATCACTGAGGTCATCATGGTACCCAAGTCAGATTCAGGCCTCGTCTTCATGTTTCTGTAGCCTGGTATCTTTCAGACAAGCTGAGTGAACACCCACTTATTTAATAATATTTCAGTTACTGGTGCCCTGTAACAAATTATTCCTGAACTTAGTGAATGGAACCAACCATCTTCATTCTGTTTCTGGCTCTGCATCTTAAAAATTTGAACAGGGCACAGGGTTCCATGATGTGTGGGGCTCTGCTGGAGATTCAGTTTCTGGTGGTGACTCGATGGCCAGGCCTGGGATTATCTTGAGATGTCTTCATTTATTTAGCTGTATTCTGGCAGATTATCATCTGAGATACCCTTTCTGGGAAATTGCTTGGAACACTTGTATCATATGTTCTCTCTGGCGTGACAGTCCTAAGGTGATTACACCTCTGCTATTATTCTAGCTTCTATCAGCATTTCAAAAAGACAAAAAAAAATTGCAGTTTTGGAAACCAAGAGCCATTTCTTCAACAGCTTTTTTCTGATTGTAAAGGCCACCCTAGACTGCAGGAGAGAAGAATTAGAGCCCTCTGACCTGTGCTTTAAGTCTTGATGAGAGAAATGCAAGTTAGAAGCATTTGGGATAAGTGATAGCTACATACCTTGTTATAAAATACAACCTGCCAAAACAACAGTGAAGTAAATATTGCAAAAGGAAGAGGGCACAAAGGAAGAGACTTAGCCCTCATTGACATAGTCAATCAGAAAGTTTTCAAAGGAAGTGGTCCCAGGCTGAGGATCTGTGGCAGTAATGATATTTTAAGCAAATGGAACATGGCAAAAGCCCAGCCTCTTTGGGAGTCTAGACCATATATAGAACTGAAATAATTTCCATATGGCTGTCTTGTAGGATATGAGTGTTGTTAGTGAGGGAGAACACGACGCAGTTGGTGGAAGAGGTGTGAGCATCTCTAACAGTAGCTAAGATGTTAGCTTAGTGAATTTTTCTAATTTTATATGGCTTCAGCATCCACTTCCAATGAACATTGGTCTTTCTCATAGCAGAAGCAGGACTAAGTCACCCATGACAGTTCTCACTTCTGCACTACTTCCTAGTTCCTCAAAGTGGTTGACCCAGGCATCTACCTTAGTAACTTCCTCTTGGTGGCCATATCCCCATGGGAGAGCCAGATGCACCCTGACACATCCTGACTTCCTACTGACCCCCACACCCAGGGGGACTGTGCAGGTTGTCACAGGGAACACTCTTCTATCAGAGTGCCTACATGTTTTAAACCTACCATTTAGTACTCCTTTGGGAAACCTATTTGACCAGAGCCCTGTATCCTCATGTGCCCTGATAAAGGTTTATTCCCTCTCTCTGTCTGTCTGTCTCTATCTCTCTTTCTCTCTATCTCTGTCTCTGTCTCTTGGTCTCTGTCTGTCTCTCTCTCTCTGTCTCTATCTCTCTTTCTGTCTCTGTCTCTTTGTCTGTCTCTCTGTATCTCTCTTTCTCTCTATCTCTGTCTCTCTGTCTGTCTCTGTCTCTTGGTCTCTGTCTCTTTGTCTGTCTCTCTGTCTCTGTCTGTCTGTCTGTCTGTCTCTCATCAGTGCCCTCCTTTTCCATCATCCCTGTGAGACAGCAAGGCTGCCCACTCTCTCTGTAACATGCTGCTCCTGTTATCTCACATGTTTTATTGAGGTGCCACCTCTGTGTCCCACCTGATGCCACTCATCCCTGACCCTTGCTTCTTGTACACTCAGGGTTTCTCTGGGGAGTGACTATCTGGATAGAAATAAATTCAACACAAGTCAGACAGAGGATAAACTGAACACAGGCCAGAGTCACAAAGATATCTGCCAGGATAAACAAGATTTTGTGAGAACACTAGAGAACACTAACCGGTCATGGTTGGCAACCTAAACATTAGGCCATTAGCCAGGTTAAAGAAGTGCCCCATGAAAGGCACATTGTGAAGTCCTACAATTAAATGTGTTGCAGCCCATCAGGGCAGAGTAAGAGTTTACAGCCACTCTCCAGAGAGGGATCTCAAGACCAAATTAGGGGAAAGCACAACACATGAGTGCTGGGAGCTGAAGAGCTGAAGAAGTACCAACATCTGGATCATCAAGGTCTTGTGCAAACAGATGAGGTGGCTTCCAAAATAGTGATCAGTGGAAGAGAGAAAGAAAATGTCTTCTACCTTTAAAATGGGTACAACAGGCATTGCAAAAAGTAAAGTATACCATTCAAATGCAGCCAGCCATTAATTTTCTAAAATTTTAATTCTAGAAAAGACAAAGATACTGATCAGAGAAAAAAGAAATACACGGTGCTTGTCTCCTTAATTTCTACTTTAAAAATTTAAAAGCAAAATCCTCTTCATTACCCCAAAGGTTCACTTTAGGCTCATGAATTCAGATATTAATAATTTTCTTTCCACTCAACATACAAGATTTATACATGTAAGACTTTTCTGATATGTGTCAAAAATAGCAGCAGACCTGAACTATCAACCTTCTGTCTGTGTTCTTCTGTCTCATTGATTTCTACTACAGCGGTCCCTGACTTATCACGGAGGTCACGTACCAGACACCCCCGTGATAAGTGAACATTAGCAAAGTAGTGATGTTATATTTATTTTAGTATTTATGTATATTTTAAGACTTTATAAACTCCACAGTGTCATAAACATTTCCTGCACTTTAAAAACACTTCTAATGTTCTTAACCACTTTCCAAACTCATAAACCTGGTTAAGTCTAGCAACATATACATACTACAGAGTACACCAAAATCCCACAATATAGTGAAAAATCTGAGACAAATAAATTAATATTGTTTGAAACCCACAAAACAGTGAGTCTGCAAAAGTTGAACCACAAAATAGCAAGGGACTACTGTACTATTTTTCACACACATGAAGAAAGTCTCTCCAAGTGAAAAATGCAAATCCCCAATCACCAATTTCTTCTCTAAAAGCAATCTGACTTTCCACAGGATGGGAAGACGATGAGTAGGAGGTGCCATTGTTCCAAAACTTTTGATGACCCTGTGGTCCACATGGCAAAGGGCCACCTCGATGAAACCCTCCATTTCCTGACGTGTGGTTCCCAAGTATCTGCTTCTTGGAACAACGATGGGAAATTTCTTAGCATGAGAAAGACCAAGGCAGCAGCTCCAGCTATATGTTCCCCTTCTTGGGCTTGGAACATGTCGTATTTTACTTCATGCATCAGATGGCCCTAAAATAAGCAAGAAGTCTAGACAGCAGAAAACATAAGCCCTTTGGGTTTCTCCCCTATTTGTGGCAATGTGGAGTGAAAGCCTCTCTACCACCTCCTCTCTAACCAGTGGAGAAGCAAGGATGCCTACAGCCTGACAAAATCTATGGAAAGTAATACACTTTTAGCCGTTGTAATCACCATCTATTTAAAGCCTTTTCTTAGAAGTGAGCAGGACAAAATCATATGTGAGTGAAAACAACATTGCATTTATTAAGTTTGAAGACAGCTTATTTCTAACCATTCTTAGCATTCAAGATCCTTCACTGTCCAATGGATTTTGATTACACACAACAAATATTTATTTATTTTTCAGAACCAAGGATTGAACTCGGGCCCTTACGCTTGCCAGGGAAGGCTTATACAAATATTTATTTGATGTAGTTTGGTAGTCTCCATTCTATATGATGCCACTGGAATCTATTTTGTCATTTGCTGCAACCAGCTAAAAAGGTGCTTTCCAACCTTTTATTTGACGATCCTTTGGGAAAACCTCCTATTAAAGCTTTTACCTATTCTAATGCCTGGCATGTTAGGATCAAGTCATGACATTCAATTTGTTCTATTTACTTATAAAAGCAATCAGAATTCACAACACCAAAAATGAAGTTCCAGATTTGTGATTTGAGCTGGTGTTCTCATCTGGCAGTTACAGAGCATGCAAATCTTTTAAAAGCAAATTGGTTCTTTTAATAAATGGTTCAACCTAAGCTGACTACAGTGGTGGCTTTGGGCCCCTTCATTTGGATACTTGACTATCCACATGAAATTTAGAGTTATCTTTCATTTTCTGACAAAAGGCCTCTAGAACCTTGCTTGTGATGGCAAGATTCTTGCAATTCCCAAGGTTCTTGGCAGAGCAGTGATATGCAAGCAACCATGGTCCCTCTGACCCATCCAGGAATCAAGGTACCCCTCCCTGTTTGCTTTCATTAGCACGTGTTTGTAGTACATAATCACCATTCGTTCTGATCATCTAACATTTATAGTATCTCTCAGCAAAATAGAATAGTTTCCAGGGTACATCCTTTGTCACCTTTATCCCTAAGTATTTCATTTTGTTTCCATTATAAAGTGTTGATTTTTAATGGTAGTTTGTAATTTTTCATTACTAGTTCAGATAAAATGCAATTAGTCTTTATATTGATTTTTAATCCTATGAACTTGA
Organism: Ctenomys sociabilis; assembly: GCA_004027165.1. Taxonomy (NCBI): domain Eukaryota; kingdom Metazoa; phylum Chordata; class Mammalia; order Rodentia; family Ctenomyidae; genus Ctenomys; species Ctenomys sociabilis. The sequence goes on from PVKA01003178.1 coordinate 48,919, forward strand.
TGAACTGACTTATTGATTCTGGGAACTTCTTGCAGATTATACTGTGCTTTCAATAGACATAATGGGACTGTGGTTTGTCTCCTTTCTAACCCCAAGGTGACCAGATGCCCAAAGCACATGAAAAGTGAGTATTAGCAACTGTACTACTTTGAAACCACAGAGCCATTTGCTTCTTGGCTTCTCTTTTGTGATCACACTAAGACTTGGATGGAGCTTTGACAAAAGAGTTTTCAGCACCTTAAGCAGATCACATTTTAAAGCAGAACCCACTGACACCGATCTTTGTACCAAAGCGCAAGTTAGAATTAAAGTCATTTTCCTGTTTTTGAAACAACTGGCAGGGGCTTGCAGGTGGGACGCCATGGGAAGCCCGGGCGCATGGGCCATGTGGAGCTGCTCATAGCTCTGCGTGGGTAAATGAGAATGTGAGAAATTTAACTGGATGTCTGATCAGTCCTTACAGAAAGGCTGATGGGTACCTGGAGTTCTGAATACTTACAAAAGCAATCAGAACTCACAATACCAAACATAAAGTTCCAGCTTTGTGACTTGAGCTGGTGCTCTTATCTGGCAGTTACAGAGCATGCAAACCTTTTAAAAGCGATTTGGTTCTTTTAATGAATTGTCCAACCTAAGCTGACTACATTGGTGGCTTTGGGGCCCTTAAATGTGTTGTAAGTATAAAATTGACACTGGGTTTTGAAATCTTATTAAAAAAATCAAGGCTAAATATTTATAATGATAATAATGTATCCATATTGGGCTAAATATGATCCCATTATATCAATCTCACCATTTCTTTAGACCTTTATTTGAACAGGGCCACTAGAACAATGCAAACTGCAAACAGGACTTGTTCCAGGGACTCACATCACTCATCTGTTAGACAGCGCTGATCCTGGACTCTTAGTTTTTGATACATGGTAGATTGAGATTCAACACATCTGCACACTTGTTTTTTTCATATCAATCATACTATGAATGAAGAACTTAGAGCTGCTCATGTCTTCCTGACTGCTTTGTCCAGGGCAGACAACAGGCCTGAAGCAAGAGGTGACTTCAGCAAAAGCGAGACTTCAACTAGATTTTTAGTTGTAACCAGCAGCTAATTTGCTATATGATGAAATCCCCAGAAAATGTTACACTCAAGACTCAGGAGAGGCTTATTTAATGGATGTAAAATTAGTTTTGCAGCTGAAAACCAAAGAGCAAAGAAATGGGAGGTAGAAAGAAGATAAAGGGAGAGAAAATATAGTATGTTTTGTAGAATTTTGTTATTTAGGCAGGTTAAGAATATATATTGCCTAGGGCCCAGCAGATAGCTCAGTGGCATAAGCACCTGCCTGGAAAGCATAAGGTCCTGAGTTTAGTCTCCTGTACCACAAAAATACATAAATAAATAAAGAATAGAAGGGCCAGCCAAATAGCTCAGCAGACTAAAACATTTGCAAGCAGGTGCAGGGGCTGGGGGCTGCTGTGACAGCCTCGCCCCTGGGATGGGCTGAGACAGCAATTGAGACTTGACATGGTGGCGCATACCTGTAATTCCAGCTCTCGGGAGGCTGTACACAGGCAGATTACTACAAGTCCAATCTAGTTGTGAGACCCTGAACACTCTGTAGATTCTTCCCTAAAATAGAAAAGAATAGATAATACCTGGTAACTTTCATTTTATAAACATAGGTTTTATAACTTTGGTAATTGGTTATGCAAAAACAAAACAACAGATGTAACTTTATAATATTTTGAATGTTTTAAAATTGAATTGATGTTGATTTGAGCAAAGAGTGATTTAATTTTTACTTTATATTTGATAAAGATCCAATGTTATAATTTGAGTTCATAAATTAATCCTAATACTGTATGGCCAAAAATGTTGGATCTGCACTTTTTAGAGATTTATTATTTAAGCATAAAAATGTTGAAGATTTTATAATTTGACATTTCTAAGACATTGTTGTCAATTTTTTCCAAGCTCATTTATAAACTTTGGGAATATCTTATATTTTTAAAAATCAACACTCTTTTTTCTATATGTGCTACAGAATTCTCTGATATTCCCTTAAAATGCAAGTACCATGTTTAAAAAAAAAATACTTGTGGAAACTACTTTTCTTGTGTAGTTACTTTATTGTGTCTGGGAGCAGTCCGAGATGCTTGTGTTTAATGTCATACCAGAAGGCAAGTCTCTTTTTCTACTATAATTTCAGTTCTTGGATGCACTCCAGAATAAACGTAGTGCACCGTTTGTCACTGCCATGAACACTTGCCACGCAACTTTCCACCCTCCTGAGGGTTAATGTTAGAAATTATAATGGGCAAGTGAAACATGGGGACCTATTTCCTGACCTCCCGCACAACCTACCTGAGAGGGCTTGAAATAACTACTGGGAAAACACTATTATGTTTATTTTAATGCTTCCAAAATTGAATGTGATAATGTTATTTCTCCACTAGGTAAATTAACTGCTTTATTTAGAAGTAAAGCCTAGAGGAAATCCTGCTCACTCTAATCTGTGTAAGGCCTCTTGAGCCCTAAATCAGTACTATAGTCATGGTTGTTATTATTGTTGGGATCTAACCTCAGCTTTAGTATTCCATTCATATTTAAGTATGTCATAACTGGATTTATTATAGCTCTGCATGTCAAGCAGGCCTTCTAGTAGTATAGTTCCTTTTTTTTTCTGGGTCCTCTCTTTTCAGCCACCCAGACCATGAGGACTCCATCCATACACAGATCAAGCCAGAGTATGATACCCTCAGAAAAAGCTCACAACCCGTGTCAGATGGGGAGGTGGCATATGACTGTCACAGGTTTCTGGTCCTTTCATCTGAATAACTTTGAAGACTGTCCTACCCCAGTATTTTTTAGCAGAGATCCTGTTACAAATTTACATTCTGATGCAATGGATCTGAGGAGAATTTTATGGGGATAAGAATACCATGATCTCCTGTGAATTCATCTCATTTTCCCAGAATTCCCTTGTGGAGTGAAGCTCCACTGCCCCTCAGTGGTGACCTACGTGATCATTACCCTTTGAATGCTTAACCTCACTTCCCTGTGTCTTACTTCTTTGTTCCTCTACTATTGTTTCCTACTTGCATATGAATTCTTATCAGAGTGTTCAGGGGAAACCCAAACTGAAAACACACACTTACAGAGCAGGCTAGCTAGCTCTCTGGAGCATAGTAACTGCTGCAGATTCTGAAGGACGCCAGGCGATTAAAGAGCTGCAAGAGAAAGAAGGGTGACATCCAGGAGGGAGAGAGACAAAGCTGATGATAGCCAACTAGGTCAATTGCTCCTCTCTCCTTCTGTAACTGTTGAAAGTATTTGATAGAGCAGAGCTCTGGTGAAAGAGGAGCTTAGGTCTCAAGTTACAACTACATAAATGAGGCATTTCCCAAAGTCCATAGAGGGGAAGCCATTCTAATAGGAAATGTGTAGACATCTTGGCCTATTCTATTATTTAAGACACTATTAGGAAGGTTGGCCAATAGGGCCATGGAGGAGATAAGTACAACCTTAATCTTGGGAGGGATTGAATCCATCACTAGGAGTGGAACACGGGGTGAAGTTGGGGGCAGATTAGGCCACACTTTCCTGGCTTATGGGCCAGCCCTGTGGTAGAGAGAGAAAGTAGTGGATGTATTTTGTAGATGGCTCCTTGGGTTTGTTTGTTTGTTTGTTTGTTTTTCAGGTGCTGTTGTATACCTTGTAAGTGTGTATTATTCATCTTGGGAAAGTGATTGAAAGCAAAGTTGTGGAATTCTTTAGTTCAAACCCACCTCTGCCCCTCCCTGGTTTTGCCACATTATTCAGTATTTATTTATTTTTATT